>JAJOOR010019303.1:0-23917 GCA_036250505.1 Solanum acaule | reverse complement strand
AAAGAGTCTTGGATAAAGAAGTTTACCATCACGTATCCAATTAAGAAAGATTTATGTCCACCTCTGTTCATGTCAAATAAAGGTGAAATGCTGGTGGCGTTAAGAACAATTACTTCCATTATGTACGATTCAAAAGACGACGCATTCAGAAATCCACATGTTATTAACTGCAATGACTTCCATGGAGTGGCAATATACGTCGAAAGCTTAGTTTGTCCTTTTTCAAGTTGAGTAACAGAGAAAGCAACAAAACAAAGGTGGAAAAAGCTCAGATCAAAACAATTGAGAAACAAATAATTTGTAAGAGTACTTTCTTCTCAACTTCTTTAAATTTTTGTTTGATATTTCAAATATAGAACAAGTCATTGCTGCTAATCGCTATATGTATATTTTCTTGTGATACTTGTCACCTCCCACCAGCAACATGTAACTCTATCTATCAAGAGTAGGACCTCGTGGTTCTCAATCCACTTCTAATACTTCATGTCTATAAATGTCGACGCCTCTTATCTTTATGTCATGCTATCAACTTTGTATTGATATATGAATGCTAACAGTCTCTGTATGTTCTATTTGCTGATTTGCATCTGTTGTGAACCATTCAATCGAGGAAGCAATAGAAAGAAACCAAGATAATAGTGTATCTCACAAGAGTACTCAACAAAATTAGAAAGCCAAAGAGCCTAAAAAGCTTCCAACTAAAGGGACTGAGAAAGCCTCAGTTTTCCTAGTATACAAGATAACAGACAAATAACTAGAGAAAAGATCAATTCCTAAAATTCATTGATGCTACCACCACTTTAGCAGATAAAAACATCCTACTTCACTCTCCTAAGTTCCTAACCACCAAAGAGGAAAAACCATCAGATACCAACTGAGTTTCATTTCATTTGCAAGATAGGATGCATATCTCAGAATCAACCCTTCTATCTCGGGCTAAAGCCTAAAACCCTCTTCAAGCACAATGCAAAGGTAAAAAAGCTTGCACTTTAATCTACACTACCTTAGAATAGATAGGGCTCTATTAAACAAACCTTACACCCCACCCTAGTGATCAAAGCAGCTAAACTTAGCTACCTAAATTCTTTATCTTTGCAATGTGGTCTTGCTTATGTCAGTGTTACTGTCGAAGTGAAAGAAATGACCAAAATAGTACAGAAAATATAGAGTTTAAAGATATATTTGAAATAACAAACAAATTTTAAAACACTTGAGAAGAAAGTACTCTTTCAAATTATTTATTACTCAATTGTTTTAAGATGAGCTTTTTCTGCAATCTCTGTCCCCCGGGTTGAAAAAGGGCAAACTAGGCTTTCAAGGTAGAATTGAGCATATTGACCGCCATGACAGTTAGTAATATTTGAATATCTTAATGATTCACCTTTTTAATTGTATATCATGGAAATTTCTCCAAACACTATCATAATTTCACCTTTATTTGACACGAAAAAGGTTGGATACGGCCAGTTTGGATTATTTGGATGCGTGATGGTAAACATCTTTATCCAAGATTCTTCATTACCATACTCCTTTATAACCCAAGCAATTACATGAGTTGTCTTTTAATCAGTAAAGACACATAAATCACTTCCCAACGGTCCCACACACATTTCAGTCTCTCCTTCTCCATTGGAGGGCTTCCCCACTTTTTTCCATTTCTCATTAGCTAAATCAAAAGAAACAATGCTCCTACCCGAATACTCAACAGGATCAAATTCAGGATCATAAATATAAGTATTCCAATGAAGCTTCCCATCCACAAACGAGCCTCCACAACTTAATCGATCCTCATAATAACCAGAATACTTTTGCTGTAAAATGTCTCGTCACAATAATCAACACTAGTCCAAGAATCACTTTTTATACTATATACTTTGACCACAACGTCATCTGAACTGTGAATAATATCATTATAAGAAATAAGCACTATCTTATAATCATCATGGAGCTCATCATATCCAAAATCATATGCAGCACATTTGTGTTTTTTCAATCTAGGTCTAAAAAGAGGCAAATCCTTGTGCTTTCTAGTTGTTGGATTCCATAAAAGGGAATATCCTATACAATAACGGGAAAGATAAACCAATCCATTGCAAGAACCCATAGCATAGAGCCCATGAATGTCATTATCAATGGGAAAATCCATTTCAAGAGCCTCGGTAACAGAGTCATGAAATAAAGATATAAGAGGACATTCTTTATAATTACATTTCTCTTCACCAACATCCAAAAAAAGTACATTGTGGGTGTCTTCCTTATTCTTGTTATTAGCAGATAGATTGAGATGAGTCTTGATAAATTTAGTACTAGAGATTAATGCAAGCCAAGATTTAGAAATCGACCTGAATTTCAAGAGGGGTTTTACTGGAAGCCTGAAGAGAATTTCAGTGATCAATTCTGCTGGCAGAACAGGAATTGTCAAGATCGAATCCGGCAATGAGTTTGATGGAAATTGAGTACCATTGGAGAATTCGGGTTCCATTTGAGTTGCACTTTGAAGGGTTTCTCGGCTCAAAAATAAAATGACCATTTATATCCTGCTTAGAAATGCACATGATAAGAGTGATCTATTGTTTTTTTTTTAATTTCAAGGTTACGGGAGAGTTAAGTGTATCCAAAAAAAATTCGTATTTATTTTTAAATGTACTCCTTGCTGCTAATGGCTAGATGTATATTTTCTTCAGTTCTAAGTTCTCATTCTCTTTACTATTTTGGTCATTTCTTTCACTTTGAAAGTTACACTGACATAAGCAAGACTGATATAGTTTTTCTTTGCTTATTGCTAGGTTTAGCTGATTTGATCGTGAGGGTGGGGTGTAAGGTTTGTTTTATATAGGTCTATCTATTCTAAGGTAGTGTAGATTGAAGTGCATTGTGCTTTTGCCCGAGATAGAAGGGTTGGTTCTGAGATATGCATTGGAATGTGTGCCGAATGTTTTGATGTTAACCATGAGAGTGACTCTTAGGGTTTATGCTTGCAAATGGATTTCTAATAATTGACTCTACAAGGAGCATGGATAGATTGTTGATAATTTGTTTCTCAGACTGATAGTTTTTCTTTGCTTATTCCATTTGTGCATAAATCAGTTCTGCCTGTCTAGTTATTTCTTGAGTCAAGTTCATATGACAACAAAAGTGCGAGAACTTGAAATCTATTCAAAATCGTTATGGAAAGATTTTATGTGAACCATGTGAGTCACAACATCACATTAGTTATGCCTGAATATGATGTATTATTTCTTGCAAGTGTATGGATTTCAAATTCGTTCAACCCAGAAGGTGCTTGGATAGATTGTTAAGTATATATTTCCATTAGGTAGATATCATTTTTCATTGCCTATTTTACTTATGTATATAGTTTTTTTTTATGACCGCGGTGTTCGGGCTAGCTTTCGCACTCCTCGACTAATTCCATAGGATACTTGCCACCTCCCACCCGCAGCAACAGGTTCAGGTAACTTTGTCCAACAAGGTTAGGACAGATGGGAAGAAATCACCTGGTGTTTTATTTTTGGTCTACGTTGGGATTTGAACATGAGACTCCATGGTTCACAATCCACTTCAAGTGACTTCATTGATCACTAGGATACCCTTGGGTGCTGTGTATTTAGTGTTTTTGGAGGTCATGTTACTTCTTGTTTCGAGTTTATTTTATGTTCTTTGTCACTGTTCTTCTGTAGTTCTGTTAGCTTTCCATAACTGTATTCCTGCTATAAGCTGAGAGATCTGCAACCTAAAAAAATAGAAGGCGGGCAATTCAGTAGGCCAAAGTGATATTTTGATCTCTTTGCTTATCTCTCAGCTGGCAGTGAGACAGAGCTATAGTCCATTGGAAACTGTGTCGATATGGACCAGATTAATATCAATATAGGTGCTTTTGATGCTAATAGTATCTGCTGCTAAACTTTTACAACACCAGAAAAAGGCTTTGGACACTGTGTGGAAATTCGGTGCTCAATTACTTTCCCTAAAGGACTCTATTTAAGTTGAGCGTATCACAGGCAATGCATTGCCTTCGCTAATTGTATAATGAGCCCGGGCGGGGCTTCTGAATTTAGCGAGGGGGCATATGTACTTAGCTTCATTTTCATTGTTTTCTTGGTGCTGTTTTCTCTTTCATTGTGTGTGTGTAAAGCACGGAATAAGAATCTGATCAAGAAGCTAAAATATTGAATCTCTTTCTTGTTTGATTGTTCCTAACTAGTGATGGAACGATGATGGTCATTGGGTTAGTTGGTAAAACTGTATATAAATTAAAATGGATGATAAAACTTTCTAGTTGATAAATTGTTGGCTTTTGTTTCATAATTGGAAGGTTGTGATCATGTTGTATTATTTTTCAACTCTCAAGCCTGAACTGATATTTATTTCCTATTCTCTGCTTTGAACTTGTTTTGCAGATTAGACGTCGAAAGGTGGTGAATGATCAAAAGAGTTTGGAAATGAAAGAGTTGTTCGTGTTCTCAATCAGCTATCTTTTGCATGTATTGCAGTTCTTAAGTTTGTTTTACATAGATTCCAACCAGTATTCGCGACAAGCCGAGGTTGGCTGTTAGTTGATTTTTACAGCTTAACTGCATTTGTCACATTGTTGTATTTGATGATGCACTATCATTACTTATCTTGTTTCTTCATGTACCATATTCAGTATTCTTGAGTTGGATATTACTTTCGGGGAGATGACAATCGTGTTATTGTTATATGAGGTGTCGTTTGGGATAAGGCACAAGTACCCCCTAGACTATGACTAAAATCCCAGGACACACTTAAGTGTAATAGGACCCTAGTTAAGTTTAAGTGTGTTTCTGAGATTTCGGTCATATTCTAGGGAGGTACTTGTGTCTTATCCCGTGTTGTTTCAATTATAACTTTACAGTTATTAGCATATATATAATTGCTGAAACTATATTAGAAATCATGGACAACTAAAATCGAATAATAGGAGGCATTTTTTTTCAATTATAACTTTCACCAATACATCACAACTCACTTTGTGTTGTATATTTGAAATGATAAACAAAATTTGAAAGCATTTGAGAAGGTAGTTCTCTTACTGATTTAATACCAATAAGTTTGCGTACTTTTATCAATAAAATCATCTGAAGGTTGATACATGAAAGAATTGCTAATATCCTTCCCACACTCATTTCCCCAAACCAATCTGGTTTCATTCGAGGAAGAAGCATTACAGAAAATGTGCTCCTTGCACAAGAAATAATAAGAGATATCAATATGAGAACCAAGTGGCAGAATGTAGTGGTGAAACTGGATATGGCTAAAGCATATGATAGGGTCTCTTGGATATTCCTTACGAAGGTCCTACGGAAGTTTGGATTTTCGGAGAGAATGATTGACATGATTTGGAGATTGATATCAAATAATTGGTACTCATTCTTTCAATCATCTAGGGGCTTAAAGCAAGGGGATCCCTTGTCACCAACTTTGTTTATCATAGCTGCAAAGGTATTGGCCCGTGGACTGAATAAATTACAGGAAGATGTGGTCTCCAAACATAAATCACTTGTCATATGCAGATGATACCATTTTGTTTTGCTCGGGGGGATAAGAAGTCAGTGAAAAAGATGATGAAGGTTCTAGCAGATTATGAACAAGTGTCAGGCCAGATGATTAACAAGAACAAGTGTTTTTTCTACCTTCATGAGAAGGCTCCTATTGTGTCAGGACAGAGACTAAGAAGATGGACGGGGATACAACAGGGTCATTTTCCATTCACATACCTAGGATGTCCAGTGTTCTATGGGAGAAAGAAGATATCACATTTTGAATACATCCTAGCTAAAATCAATAAAAGAGTGATGTGCTGGCAGAACAAATTCTTATATTATTGGGGAAGACAAATACTTATTGCTCATGTACTACAATCTGTTTACACCCAATTTTGACCCTTCCCGATAATAATTAATTTTCGAGCTTCTTAATTTTCAAACGTTTTAGAATAATTAGCCTTATAAAATTGTTATTTTAAGTAATTTCCGTTGATTTTTATAGCATTTTGAATAAAAAATATATTTCATATAATTATATATGTAATTAGTATATTTTATAAATATTTGAAAACCATATCAAAAGATTTCTACATTGTTACAATAAATATTTTATTAATTTAGTTTAGTATAATTTGTAGTTTTAATTTTGAGTTATTTAAATTGGTTAGTTTATAATTAAGTTAATTATTTTATTTCGTTAAAAGTAAGAAGCTCTTTAATTAATTCGTCTTGTTTAAGTATTGACGAAATTCTTCGATTAAATTCGATTCGGTTACCTTTGAAATTTATTTGGGCTATTGTGTGATTACAATTTTTAGCCAAAATCTTTCAATTGGCTTCAACACTTTAAAAGACCAAAAACTTGGGCCCTTTTTCTTCACAAATCTCAGCAACCCAATTCTTTCCTTCCTTATTTATTTATTTATTTATTTGTTATAGTGTGTTTTATTTGCTAAATTAATTTTAAGGTTCCTTAATTCAATTTCTCAAAAGATGAACCAACCATATCTTTTAAAATCAACAAGCATGTTTAATTTACTTGCCTTTAAAATATCTAGTACCTAAATAATATTTTCAATATCCCCCTTTCCCCTATAAGATCTTTTAATATTTTAAATTGTTTACTTCTCAATTAGTTTAAATGTGCTTGCTTTTATTTCAAAATCAATTAGCCGAATAGTTAATTACCAGATAACCGCATGTTAGCGGATGTTTCGGGTGCTTTCAAATCCTTTCCAAAATGTTAATATGCGTCTCAAACTCTTTAAATATTTTCATTAGATTTTTTGTTTTTTAATCTTTTGAAAAAATAGTTTTCTTGATTTTTCTTTAAAAATTAAGTGGTGACTTTTAAAACCCGTCGTTTTTCTCCGTTTTAAATAAAACACAATTTATGCCTCAATGAACCCTCCCAATGGTATCATAAATAAGATTCACCAAATCTTTGCAAAGTTATTTTGGGGGAAAACAGGAGGATTGAAGGGTAAACATTGGGTGGCTTGGGATGACATGTGTTACCCCCATAAGGAAGGTGGAGTAGGATTTAGATCTCTTCATGATGTTGCTAACCCGCGAAATTTTTAATCCATCCCGCATAATAATTTTTTTCATTTTCAACCCGCATAAACCCACCCCACATAATTTTTTTAATATTTTCTTTTTCTAGTTAAGTTTGATACTAAAAATAAAATTTATTTTTCATTAAGTTGTATTAATTTAATAGATAATAACTTATAAATTTATTTTTAGAGGTCAATTGGGAACATGTAAGATATTGTATTATAATTAATTTCATTTACCATCTTGAATATTCTAATAGTTTTTAAAAAAATTATCTTAATAAATAATGCTCTATCACTCTTATAACATGTAAAAAGTTGAAATTAAGTTTGAACCCGCATAAAATCACATATACCCACGCCGCATTAGTTTTAAGAAAACCCACTTCAACCCGCCCTGCGCAACCTTAAACCCGCTCTGCCACGCATAACCTTAACCCACCCCACCCCGCATAGCCTTAAACCCACCCAGTCCCGCATCCGCCTATTGGGTTCGAAAGTGATTAGGGCGTAATGCGGAAACTAATAATTGCAAATCATATGGTTGATTTGACAACAAATAAAAGTATACTAATGACATATTATTAATATGGTTTGGTCAAGCGACCTACATATTAAAAACTAATATTAAAAAGTATAAACTCTATTGGAGAATAATTTTTCCATAAACTAAACTCTTAAACGTCTACATTGTGGATACTATTGTTTATTGATATGAGAAGAATGATATTCAATCTATAGAATTCCAAACTTTTTTCTCTAAGGAAATAATAAATCAAATATGAAAGAGAATATATTTCCTCTCAGAAAAGTTGGAAGTATTTATAGTTATACTTTGATTTTCCTTTAAGAAAAAAAAATAAATTAAAATATAGTAAAAAAATCAGGCAAAACTCTAACACCGCTCCGCCCATATTTGAGCCTTTTATTGTAATCACAACTCAAAATTTCTGCAACTCAAACGGATTCTAAAGCGCCTCCAATCGCAGAAAAAGAGTTCAATTTCCATCAAATTCAATGAAAGATTTGAACTTTACAGAAATCTTGCCACCTGAACTCATTACTGAAATCCTTTTGAGGGTTCCAGTGAAATCCCTTTTGAAATTCAGGTCTGTATCGAAATTTTGGCTTACTTTAATCTCTAGCCGTGAATTTATCAAAAACCATCTCAGTTTCTCAGCTAATAACAAGGAAGACAACCACCATGTGCTTATTTTTTATCAGAGTAGATATTATAAGGGGAATTTCAAAGAATGTCTTTTTAGGTCTTTATTTTATGACTCTGTGACTGAGGCTTTCGACTTGAAGTATCCCATTGAAAACGACAGTAAACTTTTCAATGTTTTGGGTTCTTGTAATGGATTGATTTTCCTTGCAGAATATTTAGAATGTTCGCTTTTATGGAATCCAACAACTAGAATGCACAAGAATTTGCCTGATATTAGACCTAAATGGAAGAAGTACTATGTCGAATATGGTTTTGGATATGATGAGCTCCATGACGATTATAAGGTAGTGGGTATTTTTTATAATCGTTGTGGTTTAGATGGCGGGGAGGTCAAAATATATAGTGTAAAAAGTGATTCTTGGACTAGTGTGGATTATATTGGTGAGGAGATATTAAATACTTCAGACTCTAATAGAAAAATGAGATTAGCTTATTCAGGTTTTTTTGTGAATGGGAAGCTTCACTGGGATACGATTACTTTTGGTCCTAGACCCGGTGATGTGCTTAGGGGCAGGGACATTATTTATTTTGATTTAGCTAATGAGCAATGGGAAAAGGTGGAGAAGCCCTCGTATGGAGTAGAAGAGACTGATTTGTATATGGGAACATTGGGAAGTGATCTTTGTGTCTTTAGGGATTACAACGAAACTCAGTTAGGTGTTTGGGTTATGAATGGATACGGGGTCAAATAGTCTTGGATAAAGAAGTTTACCATCACGTATCCAATTAAGCAAGTTTTATATCCACCCCTGTTCATGTCAAATAATGGTGAAATGCTGGCGACGTTAGAAACAATTACTTCCATAATGTACAATTCAAAAGATGACGCATTCAGATATCCACATGTTATTAACTGCAATGACTTTCATGGAGTGGCAATATACGTCGAAAGCTTAGTTTGTCCTTTTTCAACTGAAGTGACAGAGAAAGCAACAAAACAAAGGCGGAAAAAGCTCAGATCAAAATAATTGAGAAACAAATAATTTGTAAGAGTACTTTCTTCTCAAGTTCTTTCAATTTTTGTTTGTTAGTTCAAATATAGAACAAGTCCTTGCTGCTAATCACTAGATGTATATTTTCTTATGTATATAGTTTGTTTGTTTTCAATACCTGTCGCCTCCACCAACAACATGTACCATGTAATTGTCTATCAAGATTAGGACAGATGAGAAGAAATCACCTAGTGTTTTTATTGTCTCTTTTGGGATTTGAACCTGAGACCTCGTGGTTCTCAACCCACTTCATTGATTTATTTAATACTTCACGTCTATAATATGTCATGCTAGCAATTATGTATTGATATTTTGGAATTTTGACCCAAGTCACTGTAAGGAAAAATAGATAATAATTTGACAGACCTGCTTTCACTTATATATCAACTATGTATTGATATATGAATGTTAATAGTCTCTGTATGCTCTATTTGTTGATTAGCATTTGTTGTGAGCCATTCAATTGAGGAAGCGAGAGAGAGAAACCAAAGGGCAGGTGAGTGCAGGGATTCTTAATCGTTGTATCTGCTCGAGGCAGAGAGGGTCATGGTTTCTTGCTATGTAAATCACCTAACTGCTCCTTTTCGGCAGCATAATATGATCATGTGATTGACATGGGTGCCTGTTCTTAACATAACATGAATTCTTAACACTCCCCCTCAACACCAACTTAATTTTTCCTTTGCGTCCGTTGTGAGCGATTCTTGCTCTGCAAGCATCATAACGTCCATGCCCTTTGAGAATCTCCTCCTTCATCGGATTATTCCGATCCCTACTCTTTGAAGCTTCTTCAAAGGTGGTAGTATCTTTGATGTTAACCACCTTGGTTAATGCTGCTTCTATGTACTTGGTGTTTGGACGCTTCAGTCGTGTAGACCTCCTTGGTTGCGATTGTGACGCTTCTTGGACTTCTTGCAACTCATCTGGTGTTTCACAAGCTCCAGTTTGCCATGAGCTTTTCTTTTCATTTTGTGGAGATACCTCATGAGTGCCTGTTTTTGAACTTCTTTTGCAGATTAGATGTCGAAAAGGTTGTGAATGACCAACCACAAGAGTTTGGAAAGGAAAGAGTTGGCTGTGTTCTCAATCAGCTTATCTTTTGCATGTATTGCAGTTCTTAAGTTAGTTTTACAGAGATTCCAAACAGTATTCGCGACTAGCCGAGGTTGGCTGTTAGTTGATTCTTGTTAGCAGCAGCTTAACTGCATTTGTCACATTGTTGTACTTGATGATGCACTACTATATACTTATCTTGTTTCTTCCTGTTTACCATATTGTTGAGTTGGATATTACTTTCTTGGAGATGAAAATTGTGTTATTGTTATATGGGGTGTCGTTTATATTGATGAATTCTCTGTCCCTTCCGTTGAAAAAGGACAAACTAGGCTTTCAATGTAGATTTCCACATCATGATTGCCTTCATGGTTTGTAAGATTTGGATATCTGAATAAGTCATTTTTTGGATCGTATATCATGAATCTTGATTGAACCAAGAACATTTTTTGGATCGTAATGAATCTTGATTGAACCAAGAACAACATTTCACCTTTATTTGACATGAAAAGGAGTGGATGTAAGCCACTTTGGTCATTTGGATACTTGATGTTAAACATCTTTATCCACGATTTTTTAACCTCATACTCCTTTATAGCCCAAACACCTAAATTAGTTTCGTTGCAATCACTAAAGACACAAAGATCACTTCCCATAATTATCAACAGTTTTTTGTGTAAAGAATGTCTCCCTACAATAACCAACACCAGTCCAAGAATCCCTCTTTAGACTATAAACTTTGACCTCAACGTCATCTGAATCACCATTAATATAATTATATAAAATACTACTACTTTATAATCATCATGTAGCTCATCAAACCCGAAATCATACGTGAAACAGTATTGTTTTCATCTAGGTGTAGAAAAAGGCAATTTTTTGTACTTTCTAATAGTTGGATTCCATAAAATGGAAAAATCATTTTCCTCATCTCAAAGAAAAACCAATCTATTGCAAGAACCAACAACATAGAGGCGTTGAGTGTCGTTATCAATGGGATAATCCAAATCAAGAGTGTGGGTAACAAAGTCATAAAATAAAGATGTAAGATGAAATTCTTTAAAAATCCACCCTTCTCCAAAATCGAGCTCCTCCGAAAAAAAAGCATATATTGAGTGTTTTCGTTATTAGCTGATAAACTCAGATGGATCTTGATAAATTCACAGCTAGAGATTAAAGAAAGCCAATATTTACAAACACACCTAAATTTCAAGAGGGATTTCACCGGAAGCCTCGATAGGATTTCAGTCATTATTTCTGTTGACAATGAAAATTCATTGAAGGAGGCTGAGGCTTCGACTTCACATTTCATTTCTATTTTTCTCCCAAACACAAGTTTTCGTTTTTTATGCCCTTTCAACTCTAAAAATAATTTGAAATAATTTTCTCAAATTATTTATTATTTTAAGATTTTTATTATTAATATTAATATTAATTGTTCTTGAAAATAACAAATATGTATCTCAATTATGGAGAGGTGACCCACACAATTAAAGTGCAATGGTCCAGCTCTCCGTTCCCTGATTAATTGTTAAATACTTTCAGTGACAACCTATCGAGCGACTTAGTCGTCGTTAATACTTTAACAATAAGGCGTTGGAAATATATACTCCTTTTTTTTAGGTCTTTGGATACTCTCTAGGATTTAGAACGTTTAGAAGGTTGAGCACTTTTTACATTACAAAAACTATTTTATACAATTTTTAATTGTGTTGAACATCTTTTTCATTAATAACATTGTTTTATACAATTTTCACAAACTTTTAATCAGTGAAATTAATTCAATTATAATTTCTATAATAACTCAAATTTGTTTAACAATTCAATACATTATCATATTACTCAAATTTCGTTGAACCAACTCCTCTCAATCCCAGTTGATTACTTAGCCTGCCAAGTATGCTTGTAACAATCGTCGGCTTGACATCAATCAATCTTGAGTTCAAAGTATTAACTCAAACACGTGGTTTCAACAAAAATGTCTGAACTTAAAGCAAAATGTCACTTACGTATCTAAATTTCAATAATATGAAACTTCAAATACCCGTATATCTAAATTTCAATAATATGAAACTTCAAATACCCGTATATCTAAATTTATTCTGAGTTACAAACTTTTATTATACTATATAATTAATATGAATTAAATGATCAAATTGACATTTTATTTAATTAAAAACATGTTAACAGTTTACAAATCAACCCCTACTATTTTTTGTATATTTTCACTTTGACCCCTCAATTTAAGACTTTTTTCCTTGACAGTTACCAAATTTCCCTTCTCCTCACTCTCCATTTTTAGAACTCAGTAATACAAATAGGGTTTCAAAATTGAATTCTCAGAAACCCTAATCGGTCTTTCATGAACGTCGACGACGAGTTTTTCATGACTTATGAATGGATATTAGTTTTTTCTCCGGCGCCGTCACGTTTATCTGTTGCTTTGTCGCCGTCGCTGCCGCTTTTTTGACTCACCGATCAAAATCGGTGCGGACGAAGGGTGGAGAGGATTCCTGTAACTGTGTGTGTTCGCGTGGTAGTTGTGGAGGAGGAAGTTTTGGAACGACGTCGGTTTTGAACGGAGGAAGTAGTAGTAGTAGTAGTGTTTTTGGTGGTGTTGAGGGAGAAATGGTTGAGAAAGTGCCTGTGACAGTGGCGGCGGAGAAACTGACAGGGGCATCGATGATGGAGCAGCTTGTTCCTGAAATCACGACGCACGCGTTAAGCTATTTGGATTATCCGAGTCTTTGTAGGCTTTCGATGACGAATTCGCTTATGAGGAAGGCTGCAAATGATGATAATGCATGGAAATCTCTCTATCATAAGGTGTGCCTCTGAAAGTTACATGAAGATGTAGTTTTTTTCAATTATTAGTGCTATCTGCATTCCATATAACATATCAATTGTATTTGACTGGATATGCTTAAAATGTTAAATTTAGATTATATACTAGTGTTGTATTAGTGATAGTGGAAGAAAATAACTAAAACGATAGTTAACAATCAATAAATATTAAAAGATAGTTGAATAGCTAGCTTGATAGAGTAAAAATCTGAGGGAAAGAGTTACATAGTCCTTTAAGTATGGATATAGGAGTATCTTTGTTGTTCATGTATACTGCTAAATATAAAACATACCTTATCTTTGTAAAAGTGGACAGCTTTGATCCATCTCTTAACAGAGTTACGAAAACTAACGGAAAAAGCCTAAAGTCTACAACGCAAAGCCTAAAGTCTACAACGGCAAAGCCTAAAGTTTACAACGGCAATGCCTAAAATCTACAATGGCAATGGTTAAAGTAAACTAAAGAACCACCGATGAAAGAGAAGAGGACCGTTTTGTGTTTGCAGTCCATAGTGAAGAATTACTGCTACCAAAACTCTCCTTTCAGAAAATTCATTAAATGTAAAAGGCCAAAATGCATAACAAATTTGAGATTCTAGCGAAAGGTTCCATCCTTCATTTGTTTAACTAAAAAACAAGTAAAACTCATAGATGACAGCTCACATCTCTTTGGAAATTGGATTACATAAATGTCAAACTAATTCTCGGAGATTAAAGATTTAACATCTAATTTTTCCCCCAAATCTTTCGCAATTATAAATGAAGAAAAACATAAAACATAAAAGGGTTAAAAAAGTAAATAATTTAGAACTCCACACTTACAGGTATCTCCTCTTCCACCATTTCCTCACAAAATCCCCAGAAGAAGAAAAATCTATTTCAGAAACTATCCTTTGAACATTAGGCATAATATCATTCTTGAAATTTTTAAGAACAAAAAGATACCATTCTCTCTTCTCATAATCAAATTCCCATTTACGTCTTCCACATTGCCACTCATAATCAATATGAAAGCATAGATATCACCACGAAAAAACAGCAAGCAGCACAAAAACCATACAACCCGTTTTCCGCTAGTTTTAGTAACTCTGTTTAGAGGGAGACCAAAACTGACCACTTCTATGCTCATACTTTAAGGGACAATCTTGTCTTTTCCTCGTGAAAATCTCATCAAACCTAATATTTGAACAGTTCAATAAATATGAGTACTTGGAAGTTTTGAGTTTTAGAAATAGAATTGTTTCAAAATTTGTGGGACATCCCAAATTGGAGAAGTGCAGAATTAATTTGATAGCCCGCTGGAGGAAAATTGAAGAACACTCCTAATTGTTTGTTATAGAGCATCATTATTCACCAACTATGTTTAAACGGGTATCTGGACTGCTTTGGATTAGTTCAATGAAACATGTTTTGTGCAGAGGTTAGTGCATTGTTTTTGAGAGCATAAGACAAGAAGCGTGTGTACTTTATAACTTCTTGATGCTTTTATAATTTAAATACAACCACTTTTTTTGATGAAGAGCGTGAAGCACAATTTTAGAAAAAGACAAAAATAAACCTCGACAGAGACAATTTGTATAAACAAATGTTTAATTTTAAAACTAAAAAGTACATTTCACAAAATCCTCCATAGTACAAGCAAAATCAACACTAAAACATTAGCAGATCAACATCCTATTGCATTTGAGTCTTTAACTCAATTTTCTATCTATAAACTTTTGCAATTCTTCTTTCACATGAGCTGGGAAACTTGGACAAGTGGGAATGTTTGGATTACCACTACGAGATGATGTTTATGACGATAAATCTCCCCTTTTGATACCTTGTTACCAAAAAAGCATTGAATATAGGTCTTGTCGTTATCGCTAACTTTCTGTACATACATCCAAGCTGGGTTTTCCTTTTGATCCTGTGATGCCATTTTCAATCTTTAAGAGCAAAAGAGTTAAAATTCAGCTACTTCAATTTTGAAAAATCCACTATAAATGGACTATTTGGGAAGAATTTAAATTCAGCTACTTTAATAACGTATTCACTGAACTGAGTTTAAACTGATGATTTTGACTTTTCTTTGACTCGATGACTATGTAGATAGTTTTTAGCCGTCTTCAATCCAAACCAAAGAGAGTAGTATCGTGCACATTCTAAGAAATAATTTGTGGGGATGGTTTGAGAACACTGAAGCTATGATTCACCCATCATTGTCTTCTATTATGGGCTAAATGTTTTACTTTCTCCTTCCCAACAATATGGAATTTTGAAGTAAAAAACTGCTTAAAGTTATTACTCTGAAGTATCTGTGTCAGCACTCCAAGTGTTAGAATTGCTAAATAGTTATGCCAAATTAAGGATGTAACGCTTATTTCATGCATCACATATTAGTCAGTTCTTCCTGCCGGCATTTTGTATGCTTAGAATTCGGGCTGCATACCCTCTGGTCACCATCTACCCCAAATTGAACACTCCTCTTTTATATGGCATACCTACAATGTAGAAATTTTAAAAATACACTCTTTTTCATAAGCAAATCAGATGCACCAAACTCCAAAGAGGGGAATTTCATGGTAACCAATCACAAGAGTGGATTGGGGAGATTCCGTGGTATATACAAAGTACAGTAGAGTCGCTCCAAAGAATGCTTAACAAGTGGACACTGCACATTGACAATCATTATAAGGGAAGCATATTCAATAAGTTTACGCTCAACATTCAATACTCAATGTTAACTGGCAAGTGAAGGGTATACAAGGACAGTAAACTCCAGTGTTTCTTTGTGTTACACATGTATAAAATATGTGATAGAGCTCAACTTTTTTGATAAGGATGTTGTAGAGCTTTCCCTTTGACGAAAGTGAACATTAATTCTTAAGTGCTTTTACTTCCTCATTTTGGACATTAATTGAGCCATGTGGCTGTGTGATACTAGAATATGCACACATTTATAGAGATATTTGGCCACATAGAATAAGACGGAAAATCCCCAAGGGGATGGCGTAGTGCTGTGGACATGAGATTATCAACTTGGAAATTCTAAGTCAGAGTCCCAGCCTATCTGCTCCAGCCTCGGTGAGCAGGATTACGTTGCGAACCTTTGCTTGTGGGATACCTTGGCTAGATTAGTCAAGGTGTGTGCTAGTCAAGAAGACCAACAACACCACAATTGAAAAGAAATATGAAATTGTTTTACTTCTGTTAGCTACATCATTTTTTAATTGATTTTGATTTTCTTGGAAACTGGGAGGAAAGAAACAGAAGCTGAAAGGAGTTTACCACGTAAAAGTAACTGAGAAACATGATTTGTAGAGAATGACACACCTTCTAGAATGCCCTTTTCTGTAGCAAACAAGTAAGTCTTATCAGCTAATGATCTGTTATTTTAGATCAACGATTCTGAGCCCCAATATTTTTCCATCTATAGGAAAAAGAAAAAGTGCAACAATCCCTCTTACTTTTCTTTATGGACCTTGTACTTTCTTGTTCTACATGCATTTCGGATGTTGCAAATTTATTGTTTAACCAATACAGGACTGGAAATGTCAGTGTAGTGATTGTCTTTTGTTTTCTCCTCATCTCTTAGGATTTCACATTGGAGCAGGATTCTCTGTCTCCAATTAATGGATGGAAGGCTTACTATGCAGCTACAAGAGCCATTATGAATGTCAATGCTGATTTTTTTAATATTATTAGAGAGAGATCAGTTCCAGCTATGGAACGTTTTTGGCTCAATGCAGATTATGTGAAGTGCTTTCATGCCTCTGGAGAGTACTTTACGGGGTATGAGTTTTTCCATCCTCCATGGGGGGTCGTCTTTTGAGCTTTACTGCTTCTATATCTTTGCACCTTGCATGTCTGTCGTCTTGTTCTCCCTCTCAACCTCTCTTTTTCTTTTTTGTGATTAAAATCTCTATAATATTTTCATATGACAAACTTGTGATGCTCCTCCCTGGAACAACCAAGTCTCTTGACTTTGGTTTCTCTGTGCATTGTATGTCTTTTGTTGTCCACTTTTAGGAGGTTTTTGTATGCTCTGAATTGCTGGTCGTTTTCTTTTTTATTTGCAAAAAGGTTGAGTTCGTGCTGGTTTAGTTTGCCTGGAAATCTACTTTTACATATCTTATAAAAAAATTTACTTTTATATATTTGAAAGAGAAGAGAACAAACCCCTCCTCCTAGGGTATAAATGCACTGCAATTAGGTTCAAATTTATTGTATTATTCTTTTTTCATATTTGTTGTGTGTAGCTTCTATCTATGTTGTTGGTTTGAGGGTTTCCAAATGTTTTATATCATTAAGGTCTTGGGTTACTCTATTCATATCATTAAGATCTTGGATAGATGCTTGGATTCTTGCACATGGTAATTTGAGTCAAACTTAGTGAGCCTGATACCACAATTTTTCTTTACTTGTATTTGGGCTTCTTTCCCACAATTTAGTCCTCATACCATTTTCTTTGTTTTAGCCAGTCTTTGCGTGTTGAGCCTTCTCGTTCTATCCCAAGCACACTTTTCCACCCATTAGTTAACCTACTTTTGAGGCCCATTCTTCATCTTGTCAAGCTACTTCAATTTCCTAAAAAGAATAAGAAGAAAAGGTGAAAAAGAACTGTCCAAGCACACATCTAACCCTACAATTGGATTAGACATAAGGGAGGGTATTAGAAAATATATTTGCCTGATGCCTTTCTGGTTCTCTTTTTCCTCTAATAAGCTTGTTCTAAGTCCCATACCTCCATATTTGATATTGGTTTGTTCTACTAAGATGCTACCGTCATCATAGCAATTGCATAGTCTTAAGTATTGGCAGCTCTCCCTAATGCAAGTTCACTAGAGTGATTGAATGTTTTTGTGTGACATGTTTACTTTCCATGTCCTTGTATTGTCCAACGCGTCTTTTTAGTTGGTTATAGAATTTATTTGCCAATGCAGTTATAGTGCAATTACTGACTAGTATGTTTTAGTGTGACATATTTCATTTCTATGTCTTTATATCGTTCAGCACATCTTGAATTGATTCTTAAACGTATCTGCCAATGCAGTCACAATGCAGTCATTGGCAGCTGGCAACTGGCTTTTAACTGGGAGCAGAATGTTGATTTTGAAATTAGAGACGTGAAGGCAAGAGTAATGACAGATTCGGCTTGGGTGACTATGAAAGCTTATCTTAATATGGGATCAGGTAACGTGACGAACGTGTTTGAACTCCATAATGGGAGATGGTACATGGTCCATCATCACTGCTCAGTGATGCTCATTCATGGAGGTGCTGGGCAACAAGCTGTGCAGGGATAGGATTAAAGAAGGCAAACTGTGAAGAAGATTGATTATTCTTTTGAAATTGGAAAGTGGTATAGCGGTCGTTTATAGTAGAATTGACTTCCCCGGGAATCTCCATAAAATTATTTTATGTAGTTCCTGCTTCCTTTTTTCTTACTTTTTCCATCGTTGATGGTTAGATTTCACCAGTTTCTTGCCATGAATTTTTGGCTTTGCTAACTTTCTTGGCAATACACATGCACAGTTTGACAAAAGTGAAAATGTCCAAATGTTTTCATGGTCATGGAGATGGAATTCCTTCTTTTGGTCTGTCTTGTATCAAAAGCAACGCGTAATCCTATCGTCAAGAGTTCTCGACTATGTTTTTCCGGTGGGAGAGGGGTTAACGACCCCAAAGGAGTACCAAAACAAAAACTACATGTTATCTTTAATCTTTACCTAAATACAAAATTTAACTGTACTTTGCTTGCGTAGTAGCAAAGAACGTGGTACAAATGTTATCTTTTTGAACTAATGTAATATAGTTGTTTACTGAAAATAATAATAAAAATCCATAGGTCTATTATTTTTTTTAAATTCTAATATTATTTCCTTTTTTCTAAAAAAAAAATTGTCAGTTTTGTTTTCCCATTTCCTTGGTGTCAAAATGATGTCCAATAACAAACATTATCACCAGCCATAAGGTTCCGGGGACTGAGCACAGCGGAGCAGAGTGGCTGAGAAGATGATCACCGCCACCACCATGGCCACCGGCGGTCGCAGCTCCGTCTTTCTCTCCGTCCCAACACTACCATCCCAAAAGTTGCAAAATTTATCACCCAAACAACTTTCTTTCACTAACAATAAGTGGTCTACATTACCCTTTCTCTGTTCGTCTTCAACTTCATCAATTCCTCTTGTTGAAGAAGAAGAAGAAGAAAAACAAAATGGGTCTAGTGACCAAGAATCTGGTTTAATTTTACCTCCCGGGTATGCTCAATTTTTCTGCTTTGCAAAATTCATTTCTTGAAAATTATCCCCTTTTGGGGAATTTGCAGCTAGTTATAGCTAAAGCCTTTGCATCTGGAATGTTAACAAGTGTTAGAAATGTGTGATTCCTGCACTAAATATCTATATTGCTAGAGATGTGATACTTTTTATTTATTAAGTTTTGTCTCAGAACGGACCTTCGTCTCTGTAATTTTTTGATAATCGATAAATTACAGAGGACCAGTGACATACTGTTCAAAACCTGGTGTATAATTTTCGTCTTTAGAACAGACCTCTCTCTCTCAATTATCAAGTTCACTTGTGCTACTATTTGGTTCAAAAGCTTAATATTGAACGAACAGTTAATGAGACTCGCTTAAGTTGGACAAATTGGTTACCTCTCCTGTGTGGTTTGTGAGCTATTGCATAGGAGTGGGAGTTTTACCCTGTGTGCACCCAAGGATAGCGGGTGCGGATATCCTTTGTCATCAAAAAAATATGTTTGGATTAGATGTTTCAGTCTTGAGAGATCGTACTACCTTTCATACCGTAGAATGTGTTTCTGCTACATTAGAATGTGAAGTTTCCATGGTAAGTTTAATAGTTACAGAGGGCTGAATTTGGGAAACTGCAGTCTGTCTATAGATATCTTGACTATGATTTTGTTTTACGCTATTTTGTTCAAGTGGTTGCTGATGTAAACGAACATATTCTGCAATGTTAATGAATTGAATTTGACGTGTTCACAGAGCATGTAAGGGTTGTGGGAGAGTGGAGATTGAAAGTGGTTGTAATGGCGAAGGACGGATGCAAGGAGGGATTGCAACAGTTCCAGGTTTTGGTTGGTGGCCGATAAAGGCTTACAGGCCTTGCCCTGCTTTTGTTGCTTCTGGTGGTAGGTACAAAAGGTTTGGACAAAGCATGGATGAAGTTGTCTCTGGGAAAGGAGGTAGAGTTAGTTCTGTCGGGATTGATGCTGAGGTTCAATCAAGGTAAAGATCTAATTAGTCTATTTCCGCTCTTTTCATCTCTTTGTGCTTTTAGCAATTGTCGACTGTTTGGTGATATAATGAGGAGTTTAACTTGAAATTATTAGTGCAAGATACTTGCTGATGGATAGCGGAATGATAAAATGGAAATAGTCATTACTCTAGCCGAGGGTCATTTTGAAACGGCCTCTCTACCTTCACGAGGTAGGGGTAAGGTTATGCATACACTCTACCCTCTCTAGACCCACCAGTGAGATTTCACTAGGTATGTTGTTATTGTTGTAATCTGGCATATCATACCAGAAGATCTGAACCATCACCGAATTTTACACAAGCAGCTATAAAACAATTTTTGGATCAAACACTCTGCTACTCCATTCTACTGATTGTCTAAACATAGTCTAAATGACTTCAAAAAAACGTCATAAACGACTACTCAATCCCAAGCAAGTTGGCCTCAATGTCCATATCGCTTCATTCAAGTTCGTCCCAGTTTATTATTATGAAAACTTAGTTGCTCTAGTACATTTTGTCTCCCTGATCTTGATTGACTATTTCATGTACTCTATTGCCTTAATTGTCTTCCTATGTTAGTTCTTACCAACCAATATTTAGCGGAACATTCACAGTAAAATGACAACAACTACTGCTATTACTACGCCTCAATCTCAGCTATATCAATCCTCACCGACCATGTTATGAGCTCTCAAGTACTTGAGAGAACTTCTGCAAAGCTAGTAACTCGTAACTTATGCTTTTCATCTTATATCAAACTTTGCAGTACGAAAAAGAACGGAATGAAGAGATCGAAGAGCTAACTGTTGGATCAGAGGTAGTTTGGCTGAGCACGGAGTTTAAGCTACTAACTTGGCAGTTTCCTTGGCTCTCTATAGGCTTTTTGTGATGAAAACTTGAATTGTGTATTTATATACCCCCAAATGTTATTTGTGTTAGCAACTCTAATCAAGATAAACTATATTGTTTTAATTTCAACTATACTACTTAGTTTGCAACTAGTCCAGACTCCACTCGGGGATTATACTAGGTATGTTGTTGTTAGTTTACACTTTGCAACATGAGTACACTTGGATCTATCTATTAAATTTTTGGGGAAAAACTTATGTATGCCGGGTTTTTGCCTGAAGGTGGTATAATTGTTAGAATTTTTAAAATGATATAGAGTGAAAATTTCGTTATGGAATTCACAAATTTTCAGAAAATTATAATAATTCTATATCTAAACAATTTATTGGATAATATTTCGAAAAAAGAGTGAACTCTCCTCTACAAAATTAGAGTATTTGGTACTCTCTTCATCCATTTGTACGGTCTATTATACTAATATAAATATTTATTCTTGTTCAACTTAAAAAATTAAGAGAAAAGTTATCACTTGCGAAATTATAGTTAAGTTTTGGGGTTCTAAAAGAGATGGTGGTTCGGATTAAGAGGGGTTAGCGTTTCACAATCACTTCTTTAGTACTGAACCATGTTCACAAGTTAATATATACAAATATTTTTTAATTTTCTAGTAAAAATACAAGGTTTACGAAAAAATTACTGGATTTGTCTGAACTCACGAACCTCCCACCTTGCTCCGCCTCTATTTTTAATTAATTCTTATTATTAACTATAGTCATTTTTCAATTCATTGATGAGACACATTTTTTCCAAGGTCGAATATGACGATTAGTCCTTCACCTTCTTTCTCTCATAGTAATCTTTCTTTTCTCCTCTTTTGCTAGATCTAGAGAATTACAAGTCCTTCGTCTTTGATTCTATCGTTGTTGTCATTTGATTTATTGATATCATCCAAAAGTCTCATGCTTACGCTAATGTTATTTATGATTTGATTATTTTGGACAATAATATTAATTATTTTGATACTTTCAAAATTGTCATTTAATTTATTTTTCTTTTAAGGGTGTGCGGATAATTTAATACTCCCTCCGTTCCATTTTATGTGGCAACATTTGATCGGGCACGGAGTTTAAGAAATAAATGAAGACTTTGAAATATTTACCAAATTGCCCTTTAAAAAGTAGACTCACTTTTCTTTCTCCTCATAAATATATTGGAGTATTATTTTTAAGATTAAGTGGGACCAACAAGGATAAAAGAGGAATTGTACCTTTAAACACTTACCATATAAAAAAATGTGACATTCTTTTTAAAACTGACCAAAAAAAAAATTGTGTCACATAAAATGGGACGGAGGAGTAATAGACAAGTGAAAATGAACCAGATGAAAAGCACATAATAAATGTAAAGATACTATAAATCCATCCCCTTCCAAATTACAAAAACCTAAGTAGAGTGAGTCTTTTCATCTACTTTCCCAATTGAGCTAAATTCCGCCCCTGCAAAAAACCTTTTGAAATTCCACAACATTCTTCGAAATGGATTCTGAAACTTCCAAAGGAATCGAAGAAACGGTACTCGATATCCTCAAAACCTGTAACCTGGAGGAAGTTTCGGAGCAGAAAATCCGAAGAATGGCGTCAGAAAAGCTAGGTCTTGACCTATCCGAACCGACCCGGAAGAAATTTGTCCGGCAGGTGGTGGAGAAGTTCCTTGCTGAAGAACAAGCAAAACGTGAGGCAAATGCTGCTGATGAAGTAAAGGAGGAGGAGGAGGAGGATGATGAAGAAGCAGAGGAGGACGGCAAAGTGAAAAGCAGCGGCGATAAGGAGT
Source organism: Solanum acaule (assembly GCA_036250505.1). Taxonomy (NCBI): domain Eukaryota; kingdom Viridiplantae; phylum Streptophyta; class Magnoliopsida; order Solanales; family Solanaceae; genus Solanum; species Solanum acaule. Next base: position 809 of record JAJOOR010019303.1, on the reverse strand, counting down.
ACGATGACGAAGGCGATCTCATCGTTTGCCGAGTGAGTTCTTATAACTGCTGTAATTCTGCTTTCTGAAATGCTCTTTACTCTTGTAGTTTTGGTTATTATCTGTTTGGTGGAATGATCCGGGAGGCTCCTGTACTTGGTTCCGATTGTCATTTGGACATTTTAAACTCATTTCTCATCCGATCAGTGTGTGTTCAACAACCGATTACACATGGAATTCGACTGTCATTTTTTAATGCCACTTAAGAAATTAAATGTTAAAGAAAGATTTAGTTTTTACTTTTTGTGGAACTAAACATTTTTCTATTTGGATTATGATTTATGAAAATTTTAAATTTAAGCATTTAAGAGTCCCTGCAAGATGAGAAAGTGTCAACTTTCTGAGTTTTTGCTCACTTGTACTTGCAAGATGAGGGAGGGGATATCTTTTCTTGCAAAAACAATAATGATTGATTGATAGTCAATAGAGGAAAGATAAATATAAGAAGCTCTAGTTTAAGAACTTGAAAATCTATATTGGCTGACATGATGGAACTGATGCATTAATCCTAGTACTTGGAACTCAGTCATTAGAGTACTTATTAGGGCTTATCATAATGTGATGTGAAATGTTTGTGGTTTTCTGTTGCTTTATTGCTGATAAGCTGATGTATCTCGATGTTCCTTTTTGGGTTGATACAAAATATATTCTTGATGTTTTTTTTGGGAATTTAATGTAGTTGTCGCATAAGAGAAGAGTGACTGTTACTGACTTTAGGGGAAAAACTCTGGTGTCGATAAGAGAGTACTACAGCAAAGAGGGCAAGGAGT
>JAJOOR010019302.1:0-27607 GCA_036250505.1 Solanum acaule | reverse complement strand
AACCCCCCCCCCCCCCCCCCCCCGCTAAAGAAAGTGTTTCTTATCCTTCTCACCCTCCTCCTCTTTCTTCGTATTTTGTGTGTACCAAACATGACTAGAAGTTTAAGTGATAGAATAGCTAGTTTATCCAAACAAATAAAGCACAAAAATTATTTATTATATATGGTATAGTTGTTGTGTTAATTATTTTTAGTCATAGATAAACCATTCTTATAGTTTGACCAAATGAAACAAAGGTTAGGGCTAGTGTCATTTTGTATTTGTCACAAATCTGTAAGACTTTCATCGTCATTGTGACTAAAAAACCAAATGACATTAGCCCTAGCCTTTGTTTTGTTTGGCCAAGTTATAGGAATGGTTCATCTAGGACCAAGAATAATTAATACTACAACTATACCACATATAATAAAAACTCTTATGCTTTCTTTCACTTAAACTTCTTGTCATGTTTGGTACACAAAAGGAGGAGAAGGATTTAGGGTTGAAAGGAGAAGAAACACTTTATTTGGGGGCAAAATATATTAATGAATAACTAATTGTGAAGATAGAAGAGATCGGCAAAATAACACTTTCCGGAGAAGACCTCGGCATCATAATTCTTCACAAGTCTCAAAATGGTATTCAACAATTAATGCACACAAGAAAGATCACACTACATGGAAGAGACAACAAACCATACCATCCAAGTCCACATTCATACTGTCAAGCATTTCATCAGTAAATCAACAAGGGTAACAATAAGGCAATTCACATCATCATGTTCATCACATTGCCTTTTTCATCTCAACCCTTTTTTTATTCATTTAGATGTATCAAGTGGACAATTAAACCCTTCACCTTATCACTCCCAACACACAAGCAAAGAAGGAAGTACACGTATTCTACTAGAATACAAGGTTTATGAGATCACTTCCCTTAAATCAAACAATAAATCACTCCATGTTTTGATACTTCTCCTTCCAAATCACATCCAAAGCCACACAATATTTTTACAAGCAAGTACTCAAAATAAATTTTCAGAAACAACAATACCCACATGTATTCTCCTAAATAATAAGTCAATCAACACAAAACCCAATTCCAAATATATGGTTCAAATCCAAAATTTAATAGTTGAAAACAGTACTCAAGGATTTAGGAACTCAGGAAACTCAAGCTATGACGGCCTAAGCCAATAGGGAAGTTTTGGTTCCCGTGAACCCAAATGTGGGTATAACGACCTCTAGAGTGAGGGACTTCACTAGAATGAATCCCCTAAAGTTCCATGGTTCTAAGGTTGAGGAAGACGTCAAAAATTCATTGATGAGGTTGACAAGGTGTTGATGATTATGGGAGTATCGCCAGTGGAAAAGGTGGAATTGGTCGCTTATTAGCTTAAGGGTGTTGTTCAAATTTTGTTCAATCAATGGAAAGGAGGGAGACCAGAAGATGTGGATCCTCTCGATTGGGAGAAGTTTAAGGTTAGTTTCTTAGATAGGTTCTTTCCCCTTGAGATGAGGGAGGCAAAGATGCTTGAGTTCATCAACCTTCGTCAAGGAAGTATGAGTGTGAAGGAATATGCTTTGAAGTTCAGACAATTGTCTCGATAGTCTCGAATAATGGTTGTTGATCTAGGGCAATGATGAGTCAGTTTGTTTCGGTTGTGTCCAAAATGGTTGTTAATGAATGTCGTACCACCATGATTCTTAATGGCATGGATATTTATCGTCTCATGGTTGATGCTCAACAAATCGAAGAGGAGAAACTTAAGGAAAACTCTAGAGAGACAAAGAGGGCTAAAACCGGTGATGGTATTTTCTCATATGCAAGGTCCGATGGGCATGGTCGTACTAGATTCCGACAAAGGTTTTCCGGCCAAGGTTCCTTCAATGTTCCTTCTAAGTTAAAAAAATATAGGGTGTCTAACCCCAAGCCTCATGGAGGATATGATAGTGGCTCCTTATTGCCTACTTGTGCTAAGTGTGGAAAGAAGCACGAGGGCAAGTGTTTAGCGGGTTCCAATGCTTTTTTTTGTTGTGGTAAATTGTACCACAATATAAGTGATTGGCCTTCAGTTGTTAATAATAAAGGAGATAATCACCGAAGGGCTCAACCAAATCCTTCATCCGGTCCAAGTGGTTTGGGTTCAAATGCTCCCAAGCAAAACTGATTTTATGAACTTCAGACTCGTCATAAGCAAGAGGGTTCTCCCAATGTGGTTACCGGTATGTTGAAAGTCTTCCAACTTGATGTTTATGTTTTACTTGTTCCCGATGCTACCTTTTTTTTATGATGCCATATGTGGCTATGATGTTTGATGTTCATTCGAATGTGTTGTTAGAACCATTTTTTTGTATCTACTCCTATTGATCATTCTATTGTGCCTAAGAGGGTCTATAGAAAGTGTTTTGTTTCCTTGTCCCATAGAGTTACTCTTGTTTATTTGGTGGAGCTTGATATTCTAGATTTTGATGTTATCATTGGTATGCATTGGTTGCATTCTTGTAATGCTTCTATTGATTGTATGACCCATGTAGTCATGTTTTAGTTCCCAAATGAGCCTATCCTAGAGTGGAAAGGGGGAAATTCTATTCCTAAGGGTGAGTTTGTCTCTTGTCTTAAAGGTAGAAAGATGATTGCTAAGGGTTGCATATAACATCTAGTTAGGGTGAGGTATGTAAATTCTGAAACCCTTACTCTTGAGTCAGTCCCCGTTGTTAATGAGTTTCCAAAAGTGTTCTTAATGATCTATCCGGTATTCCTCCCGAAAGGGAAATAGACTTCGGTATTGACCTTCTCCTAGATACACAACCTATCTCTATTCCTCCTTACCGAATGGCTCTAGCAAAACTTAAGGAATTAAAAGAGCAATTGAAAGACTTGTTGGATAAGGGTTTCATCCAACCAAGTATATCTCCATGGGGTGCTCCTCTCTTGTTTGTTAGAAAGAATGATGGTTCTCTTCGTATTTGTATAGACTATTGAAAGTTGAATAAGGTTACCGTTAATAATAAGTATCCTCTCCCAAGAATAGATGATCTATTTGACCAACTTCAAGGAGCGAGTTACTTCTCTAAGATTGACCTTCAATCGGGTTATCACCAATTGAGGGTGAAGGAAAATGATATTCTGAAGATGAATTTTAGAACCCGATATGGTCATTTTGAGTTTTTGGTGATGTCTTTTGATTTGACTAATGTCTAGCCACCTTTATGGATTTGATGAATAGGGTGTTTAGACAATACCTTGACATTTTTTTTATTATATTCATTGATGATATATTGATATATTCAATAAGTGAGGAAGATCACATCAATCATTTGAGGATTGTGTTGCAAATCCTCAATGACCAACACCTCTTTGCAAAGTTTAGCAAATGTGAGCTTTGGTTAAGGTCTGTGGCTTTTCTTGGTCACATTGTTTTAAGTAAGGGCATTGAGGTACATCCTAAGAAGACGAATGTGGTTAAGAGTTGGCCTAGACCGCTATCCCTTTCATATATTAGGAGTTTCTAGGGATTGGCTGGTTATTACAGAAGGTTTGTTGAGCGGTTTTCTTCCATTGCTTCTCCATTGACAACATTGACCAAAAAGAAGGCTAAGTTTGTGTGTTGTGAATCTTGTTAAGAGAGTTTCCAAGAATTGAAGGATAGACTCACTTCCGCTCCGGTATTGACTTTACCGGAAGGAACTAATGGTTTCGTGGTTTATTGTGATGCCTCAAGGATTAGGCTAGGATGTGTAATTATACAAAATGGGAAAGTTATTGCCTACACTTCAAGGCAACTTAACATTCATGAAAAGAATCATCCTACCCATAACCTTGAACTAGCGGCAGTTGTTTTTGCCTTAAAGATTTGGAGGCATTATCTGTATGGTGTTCATGTTGATGTCTTTACTGACCACAAGAGTTTTCCATATGTGTTTAATCAGAAGGATCTGAATCTTCGCGAAACAAGGTGGCTTGAGTTATTAAAGGACTATGATATGAATGTCCTCTATCTCCCCGGTAAGGCGAATGTGGTGGCAGATACTCTTAGTCGGTTATCTATGGGTAGTGTTGCTCATATAGTTGCTCATATAGATGGTGGTAAAAAAAAGTTGGTTTTAGAGTTTCATAGATTGGCTGGGTTGGGTGTTCAGTTAGTGGACTCCACCAAAGGTGGTGTTATGGTTCACAATGGCTGAAAATCATCTTTTGTGGTGGACGTGAAAGCCAAGCAAGGTCTTGATCCGACTTTGGAGGAATTAAATGAAGCAGTGCTTAAGAAATTTATTGAGGCTTTCTCCCAAGAGGGAGAGGAGTGCTTAGATATCAAAGTCGTTTGTGTTTTCCTAATATAGACGACTTGAGGGAACAAATCTTGTTAGAAGCCCATAGTTCTCGGGTTCACCCAGGGGCCACCAAGATGTGTCGTGATTTGCGGGAGATATATTGGTGGAATGGGATGAAGAATGGTATTGTGGAATTCATGGCTAAGTGTCCTAATTGTCAACAAGTGAAAGTTGAGCATCAGAGACCGGGAGGTTCGTCCCAAGACATTAGCATTCCTACTTGGAAGTGGGAAGATTTGAATATGGACATCATTGTTGGTTCGGCTCGCACCCGGTGACAACATAACTAGATTTGGGTTATAGTAGATCGAACGACGAAATCGGCTCATTTCATTCCCGTTAAAATATCTTATTCGGCGAAAGATTATGCTAGAATATACTTGAGAGAAATGGTAAGATTGCATGGAGTGCCTTTGTCCATTATCTCTGATCATTGTACTCAATTCTCTTCTCAATTTTTGAGATCTTTTCAAAAGGGTCTTGGTACTCATGTTCATCTTAGTATGACCTTCCACTCCCAAATCGATGGGCAAGTGGAGAGTACTATCAAAACTTTGGAAGATATTTTGAGAGCTTGTGTGATTGATTTCAAGGGTAATTGGGATTATCATTTACCTTTGATTGAGTTTGCATATAATAATAGCTCCATTTGAGGCATTGAATGGTAGGAGGTGAAGATCTCCTATAGGTTGGTTTGAGGTGGGCGAAGATACTTTAATAGGTCCCGAGCTAGTACATGAGGCTATGGAGAAAGTTTGACTTATTAGAGACAGGTTGAGGACGGCTCAAAGTCAGTAAAAGTCATATGTCGATATTCGAAGAAGAGATCTTGAGTTTGATGTTCATGATTGATTTTGCTTAAAAATTTCACCCATGAAGGGTGTAATGAGGCTTGGTAATAATGGACAACTTAGTCCTCGATATGTTGGCCCATATTTGATTTTGAGTCGTATTGGTAAGGTTGCTTATGAACTAGAATTGCCTAATGAATTGGCATCAGTGCATCCGATTTGCCATGTCTCTATGTTGAAGAAATGTGTTGGTGATACGACATCTATAGTCCCCTTAGAAGGTTTGGGAGTTAAGGAGAATCTTCTTATGAAGAAGTTCCGGTTGAGATTTTAGATTAGCAAATCAAGAAGTTGAGAAATAAAGAATTTTCTTTAGTGAAAGTGTTTTGGAGGAATCAAATAGTTGAGGGTCATACTTAGGAGGTAGAGGCCGATATGATGTCCCGATATCCTCATCTCTTTCCTTCTATCCCTACTCTAGCTCGAGGTAATGAGTTCCTCATGGTTTACACTTTTGATGTCATGTGTCTTAGATATTCCCATGAATTCCTCATTTATGCATGTACATGAAAAAGGCTTAAGTTTGAGAAAATGATTCTATTTGATTGATTCCTACATGTTTATGTGCATTTATGTGATTGCATGCATGATAGGCTGCTAGATTTGAGTTTTTTTCCTTCATGTGATATCTAGGATCCCATTCGAGGACGAATGTTCCCAAGGGGGAGATAGTGTAACACCCTAGAATAGAGAAACCTAGAAAAGGGAGGCAAGTGGGAGGTCACTAGCCTTTCATTGAGCCATGGCACCCTTTATGGAGCCCTTCACGGGTCGTGAAGGGCACAATGGCTCGTGGTGGCGCCCTTGTTGAAGAGGAAAATGTTCTCCCCAAGGCCAGGCTCCTCTCATGAGCACCCAGATGGCTCGTGTTGGTGGCCGTGAAGGGAGGTAGAATTCCTCAAGCCACTGGTCGAGTGTCACGACTGCCCAAACGACTTGTGGACTTTGAGACAGATCGTATGACTCTTCATCTGGAGGTTCGCATCATCTGTAAGCCAGGGTCAGTTGGGTATTTTCCTAATTGTTTTATTAGTATAGTATGTCATTTTACCCATACTTAGGACCCCTATATAAGTAATTTTAACCCCAAATTCAACCCATTCAAGTCATTCTCTCAAAAATTCAAAGGAAGAACAAGTCTTTCTCTCCCAAGTATTTCTCTCTCTAGAAATTTTGAAGAAGAAGGGTTCAACCTAGGGTCGTAAGGCAAGTCTCCAATCCCACCATTGAAGGCAAGTTTTTGGGATTGAGCTATGATAGGTTTCATCCATAGATTCCTTCCATTCATGGAGTTCCCAAATTCTCCTATTTTCAAAGTTAAAAATCCCTAATTGAGTTTAGAGTTTTCCTCTATGTTATGGGTTCTCTTGATTATTATTTTAATTGATTGAATTATGCTCTCTTATGCATGAAATGAGTTAGTTCTATGATTTTATAATGATTCCCCATGAACCCATTTAATTACTATGTTTTCCAAATTATGATGATATGATGTGGGTTTTGGATTATGAATTAAAAAATTATTAAATTAAACATGTTCTTATGGGATTTATGTAAATGTTTTAAGGATGAATTGAGAGTGAGTATCAAGGATAATGTTGTTGTTGTGTTGTTGAAAGGATTTTCTTAAATACATACGAAAGCATGATTCTAAAAGGTTTTCTCACATTATAAGGGCTCTTAATCTTGAAAGGTCTTCTCACCTAAAATTAACCAATGGTTAAGGAGTTATGTAATTGACGAGGCAAGAGGCATTACCCATGTCACATGATGGAAGGACAAGATGCGATTACCCATGTTCCTTTACGAACTAAGATGAATAGGATTAAGAACTATTCCATGGAAGTTAAGCTTAGAATTGAGTGGACAAGTGGGAATACCCATGTCCCATAAACTATGTGCCAACATAGGATTGTCTAGATAGACATTAGCTAGTGGATCCACAATAGCTAGAAGCTCATGGTCCTTACCTTGGCAAGTAGGACACTCTTTTCGGTGTGGGAGACACTGGATTCGATGAATCTAGCTCACATGGTCTTATATGTCGGTTAAGGCTAGTTCCCACAAACAAGTAAAGTTATGATGAACCAAAGTACTTCAAGAAGTATCGTAAGTATGTTTTAAGATGATGTTCACTTGCATTGATCATGTTTTATGACTTATGCTTCCTAACTCTAAAGTTTGATGTTTTAGCTTGATCATTGCATGCTCATGAAAATGTCCTATTTTAGCATGATTTAAATGTTTATATGCATGGCTATCATACTTGGTACATATTTTATACTAACGTGTACTCTTGCCTACATTTCCCCAAATGTATGGTCAGACAGTTAGGGTCCTTCATTACGTGGGTAAAGGTTGATTTGAGAGATTTTGAGCTTTGGTGAGTCCTCAAACTTCAAGGACCGGATTTTCATTGTTTTCAGTTTTCTTCCTTACTTTCAGTTTTGGACATGATATATGGGCTAGGCCCAAATTTCATTCTTATGTACTAGATGGCTAATGAGACATGTGTTTAGACTTTCGATTTACTTATATAAAACAATTAGACTTGAAATATTGTTCTTTGTCTCTTTTGTTCTATTTCTAATGTTATGAATGCTAAGAGACTTGTATGGGGCCTCTCGGGATTTTATACACCATGGTACCCCTAGGGGGTACCTTAGGTCGTGACACTTAGACAGAGGAGGTGGTTGGAGTTACTCAAGGATTATTAAATGAGTATTCTCAATCACCTAGGTAAGGCTAATGTTGTTGTTGATGCTTTGAGCAGGTTATCTATTGGTAGTACTTCTCATGTTGAGGAAGGCAAGAAACAATTGGCCAATGATGTACACATACTTGCTTATGGATTCCAATGAAGATGGAGTAGTGGTGATGAATGGGGTTGAATCATCACTAGTGTCTGAAGTGAAAGAGAAACAAGACCAAGCCCCCGTTTTTCTTGAATTGAAGGCAAATGTTAATAAGTAGAATGTGATGGCTTTTGAACAAGGGGATATGGTGCGTTAAGGTATCAAGGTTGATTGTGCCTACCAAAGGTGGATGAGCTCAAAGAGAGGATCATGGATGAAGCTCATAGTTATAGGTATTCAATCCATCCTAGTTCCACAAAGATATACGGTGACTTGAGAGAAGTGTATTGGTGGAGTAGTATAAAAAGATGTACTGCAGAGTTCATTGTTAAGTGCCTGAATTGCCAACAAATTAATCTAGAACACCAAATGCCCAGTTGTATTATTCAAACTATAGATCCTCTAGAATGGAAGTGGGAGATGATCAATATGGATTTCACTACTGGCTTGCCGCGATCTCGCAGGCAACATGATTCGATTTGGATGATTATAGATCATATGACTAAATTGGCCCATTTTATGCCAGTAAAGACTACCTATACAGAAGAAGATTATTCTAGATTATATATTCAAGATATAGTCAGACTTCATGGAGCTCCCACATTTATCATTTTGGATAGAGGTGCACAATTCACCGCACAATTTTTGAAGTCTTTCCAGAAAGGTTTGGGTTCAAAGTTAAATTTGAGTACTGCTTTCCACCTATAGACTGTTGGTCAAGAAGAGCGTATGATTAAGACTTTAGAGGATATGTTGATGGCGTGTGTGATAGATTTCAAAGGTAATTGGGATGATCACTTACCTCTAATAGATTTTGCTTACCACAACAGTTATCACTCTAGCATTCAGATGGCTCTTTATGAAGCTCTTTACGGATGAAGATGTAGATCTCTTATTGGAAGGTTTGAGGTTGGTGAAGCTGGATTGATAGGACCAGAATTGGTCCATTAAGCTATGGAGAAAGTGAAGATCATTCAAGAAGGGTTGAAAACAACGCAAAGTCGTTAGAAATCCTATATAGATGTTAGGAGAACAGATTTGGAATTTGAGCTAGACGATTGGGTTTACTTGAAGGTTTCACCCATGAAGGGTGTTATGAAATTCATCAAGAAGGGGCAAGATAGTCCCCGGTATATTGGTCCTTACAGGATATCCATGAGAAATGGCATTGTAGTTTATGAGTTGGAGCTACCGTCAGAGTTAGTTGCAGTCATTCCGGTATTCCATATTTTTATGTTGAAAAAGCAAATGGGTGATCCTTCACTTATTATACCTACAAAGAATATTACTGTTAAGGACAACCTATCTTATTAGGAGAAACCCATTCAAATTCTCGATCGTCATGTTTGCAAGTTGAGAACAAATGAGGTTGCATCAGTCAAGGTCTTATGGAGGAATCAATTTGTTGAGGAAGCTACTTGGGAAGCTGAGGAGGATATGAAGAAGAGATATCCTAGTATCTTTACTTCCGAATCATTTCCAAGCCAAGGTAATAACTTTTGTCAATAACTTTTAAATTGATATGTTAAGTTGTGTTAAAATTGCATGTTGGGTGTTTGCGTTGGGTGTTAGATGTTTCCACCCCAAGTTCTAGATAGAGTGATCTCATTCGAGGATGAATGTTCCCAAGGGGGAAGATATTGTAACACCTCGGTATTAGAAAGAACTAAATTGAGATTCGTACAAATTACTCTTCAAATTTTCAGTTTTGGGTCATTTTCAAATAACCATAACTTTAAGCACATAATGATTTAGGTGGCCCATGAGGTATCATATCGAAGGTCTTCGAGTCCTCTTTCCAACACCGCCGAGTTTTTCTAAAATCTGAGTTCGAATGAAGGACTTATGCCCATTTGAGTGTAGACTCTCTAGATAGGGCCTTTTCATCCGTTTTAAGGAGGGGTATTTTGGTCTTTTCCTTACTCCAATAGGCCTAAACATCTTTATCACCCAAATAGGGGTCTAAGATGATTGAGATCAGTTTTTCATTCTTCAAAATCCGTTCACGAAAGTTAGGGTAAAGTTCAAGAGGAGAAAAAATGAGGTTTCAAGAGTTCTTCTAGGATTTGGGGAAAACGCCAAAACTTAGTTCTTTTGAGGTACGTGAGGTTTCTCATAATGATGGATTTGTTCATCCTCACTCCAAGCATGTATTTCTTTCATTAAATTGTCCATAAAACCGTTTATGTAAAGGTTCTTGAGGAATTCTTGAGGTTTTACTTCATTCTTTGTCAATGGAGTCTTGTTGAATTCTTGAGGTGAGGATTTTGTGAATGAGTGATGTTCTTGAAGATGTTTGAGTGGGTTTTGAGATTAATTTTGTTGGGTTTATGAATCCAAATGATTGTAGGAGGAAATCATTTGATTCTAGATGAATTAGGCCTTTAATTGAGCAAGAAAATTCATCGGGTTTTTTGGGTTTGGGCTAGGGTGGTGCGCCACCATAGCGCCAGGGGGGATGGTGCCATGTGTGTGCAGTGCGCACCAAACCAGCCCCATTTAAGTGAGAGTTGGCGTGGCGTGCCACTGATGCGCCAGAGGCGTCAGGCCCCTTTTACCTCTATTTTTCTTCTCGTATGTGTTCCTTTGAATCATGTCTTTGCTCTCTTCTTATTATCAGCTATCTAAGATTCCATTAATCATTGAGAGATCCCATATATATCCTAATCATAGTTCTAAAATTCATATTTTCAAATTAATGTAAAGTAAAGAGGAAAGGTCAAAGGTTCTATTTCATAAACACTTAGAGTTTCAAATGTTATTTATATATCAATATATATAGTTATGTACCTATGTTGATTATTAGACTTGAAAGATAAGTTCATAAGTGCATGTATTCAAGAATGTAAACATATTCCATGTTATATCAAATCTTTTGGGAGTAGTATCGAGCACCGAATTGGGTTAGAGACTTCTATGATTCGAAAGTTCTATAGAACTACGTAGCTTGCGTAGGATAGGATAGCATTGATTCTTCATGCGAATTCTCACTGCCTCTAAGAAGCCAAATAAGATTGATCCATAGTCACGATATCATCCTATGCCCCGGCAAAGTATAGGACGGCCCTGCCAACGTGAGGTGAAACATTGTATTATTTCTAGGTACATGGTAATTGGTGTTGGTTAGACAAACTCCCCACAAGTAAAGTATACTATTTTCATGATGTTTTCATCGTATATTATATTATAAAGCTTAAATGACTTTCATTTCATATTCATGTATTGATCCAGTTATGTTGCTTTCAGTCAAGCCAGAGAGTTGGGTACTCTGACCTTATCACTTACCAGTACATTCAATGTACTGACGTCATCCGACCTGCATCGTTTAATGATGCAGATACATGTACTTAGGATCAACAATATATCTTATGTTGGGAGCACTATTCATTTACAGATAGCATTTGGTGAGGCCTCCTTGCTTTTACGAGACTCCATTTCCTTTCAGTTAGTAGCTTTTGGAGGTGTCGTGGGTCTTGTCTCGACAACTATCTTACATTGTTAAAGACTCCATAGACAGACTGAATTGGATGTTCCCATAATTTTGCTCAAGATGTTTTGTTTAATTCATGATTCATGTTAGGTATTTTGCAAGACATTATTGTAAAGACTTTTTCTTAAATATCTTATTGTTCACCTACTTAAGCTTCTATGTATTGTTTAATGTCATGTAAGTCATATAGTCAAGCCAAGGGTTTGCTTGGGGATTAGAAATGGTTCTCGAGTGCCAGTCAAGTCCAAGGTGTAGACTTGGGTCATGGCAGTACATAAACACCATCGATGGGGGTCCAAAGGTATGGTCCTTGAACCCCAACGATGATTGAACAAGACGGTCCATGGTTGGACCTACGGACCATAAGTCCAACCGTTGGTGGAGGTTCGATAGTTATTTTTTTAGGGCATTTTGGTATTTTCCCTAATTATTTTAACCCTATCCTACATCATTTTACCTTCTACCCTAAACCCTATATAATGATTTTAAACCCCCAAATCACCCAATTCAATTCACTCTTCTAAATTCCTAAAAGTTAATCAAGTTCATCCTCCCAAATATTTTCTTTCTAAAGAAGAAAAAGAAGAGTTAGGGTTCCATTCAAGTCTCAATTTTCACCATAGAATTTGGGCTTTGAACTCCAAAGTATGATAATATTCACCTATGAATCTCTTTCCTACATAGGGTTTCTAAAATCCCAAATTTTGTAAAGTTAGATTCCCCAATCAAATTATGGTTTTTATTCAATTGTTATGGGTTGTGGTCAATGTTGATCCAATTTATTGTTTTATGCCTTTTATGCATGAATTGAAGTAATTGCATGTTCTTAAGTTGAATCCCCATGAACCCATGCCTGACCCATAATTTCTAGACTATGATGATAAATTGTGGGTTTTGAACTACCTAAGATGAATTTATTAAGATATACATGTTTCTTTATGGGATTGATTAAAATGATTTAAGGATGCTTTGAGAGTGAAGTATCAATGTTGTTGTTGTTGTGAAAGAATTTCTTAAATACTACTAAAAAATGAATGTAAAAAGGTTTTCTCACATAAAGGATTCATAGGGTTGAAAGGTTTTCTCAACTAAACTTTCAATCAAGATTTAGAAGCTATTATAATGAATTATAGCTTGGATTGGCTACTTTATTATGTCTTTCCATGGATAATAAGATGAATATGACTTATGACTATTTTCGTGGGATCTATGCTTCGCACTGAGTGGATATTGAGATGGAAGTTGTCTCGTAGTAGAGGCCGGATTTCTTGTAGCAATCTCTCTATCCCATAACTCTGCCACCATAGATTTACCTTAGATAGACATTAGCTAGTGGATCCACTTAAGCTAGAAGTTTATGGTTCTTACTGTGTCTATTATATACATCTCTGTTTGGTGTGGGATTGACACCAAATTCCATGTTATAACTCACATGGTTTATATGTCGGTTAATGGCTACTTACCATATTAATGAACTAAGGTTACTTCTAGAAGTGTCTCACATGAGTTTTAAAGATGATTTAACTTTCATTGACCATGATCACGATTTATGTTTTCTATACTTTTTATCTTATGGTTTATCTTGGTCATTGCATGTCATTTAAAGTACTTTAGCATGATTTCATAACTCTTATGCTTTACTATCATACTTGGTACATTCTATCTACTAACACAAATTGTTTCCTACATTATTTCACTAATGTAGGGTCAGACACTCCTACCTCCCATATTCGTGGCTAGTTGGTACTTTGTAGCTATTGAAGATTAGTGAATCCTTATGTTCTGAGGACCAAGACCCTTTATTACTTTATGTAGATACATTTTGGATGTTGTATGTGATGTATGTGTTACGTCCTAATCATTCTTTAGTGTAATAAATAGCTTTGAGACTATGTTAGACTTCCGCTACATTTTATCAAACTCTTTTGATATAAAAAGTGTCTTATGAACTCTTTAATTCTATTATGTTATATGATGTATGCTAAGTGGCTTGTGTAGGAAGTCTCTAAGCCACGTCGAGTATTGTCTTGTTCATGAGTGTAATGCGTGTCACATTTAGGTATAAGAAGCTATAATATTATTAGTAAACTCCACTTCTTTCATTAAACTAAAAATGGTGATGTAGTGTAACTGTATATATCCTTCTCCTAATCCCTATCCGATGCTTTTCAGGATATGGCCCCTTGAAGAGCTTACGCTAGGAGGAATCTAAATGAGAATGTCATTCCCTGAGGCTACTCCCTTGATATAAACATAGGACCTAAGATCACGAGTGACCCCAAGCTAACCCCGAGTTGGCATATCATAAGCAAACTGAATATATCTAAATGAAAACATGAACTAATGCGGAAGCTAAGACATAAGAAAATTGAACGTGGGGAATACCGAATACTAATCTGAATATAAATAATATGATAGAGTTAAGTGATACTGAACAATCATTCAAATGCTAAAGCTGAATCTAATACTATGTTTGAAAAAGCCTCTAATTGACTAGAGTTGTTGGGACATGTCCCCAGCTAACTCTAGCAAAACTGAAACTGAAATAAAAGACTAAAATGAAAAACATATATGTTGTCCTCGAAGTATGAGGACTCAACACAGATGCTACTGAGTATGGATCGGGAACCGATCTACCCGTGATTTTAATGCTGAGGACCTGAACCTACATCATGAAAGGATGTAGCACAAAGTATGCATCAGTACTTAGAAGGTACTGAACATGCTGGATAAGATAAAAGCTGAACATAACATATAAAGTGAGCAAAGCATAGTGAGCAATGATATAACCTGCACATGATAGAAATATTGAAATATACTTAAAAGAACTTAACTGAATGCAATGACCAAGTACATAACATGCTGAGACTGAATACTAAAATATAACTGAAAAACTGTTCAAAAACACTAGAGTCTGACTGTGGGAGCTACTACTAACCGACCTAAAACCATTTGAGCTAAATACGGAGTCTGATGTATACGCCAGATCGAGAGGATGCAATATACCTTGCCAAGGGTATAAAGGCATGATAGCGTGATCACTAAATATGATGCCCACAAAGGGGACTTATAAACCTACGGAGGCACTTAGTTTTGGGACTATACGTGTATGCTGAACCGTAGTCCAATTCGGTGTTAAGCCTACTCCCGACTGGAAATGTGTACAATATAACATAACTAAATTATACTAGATAGCTCAATATTATGACATCAAACTAAGAATGCAACATTTAAGTACTGATAATGAAACATTCGAAATCTGAGGAATGTATATCTATTTATCTGACCTAGCTAGTGTAATTCATGAACTAAACGAATCTACACAACTAGAATTCAGAGTTTCATGCAAGGAACTAAGCAACAATGTTACGAAAACCTTATAATCTGATTAAGAATACTATAACATCTAAATCACAACAATTCTCTAAAGTTCTAGAGCCCTAGGTCTAAAAAAGAGATAGGGAATCAAGAATCTGGCTGAAGTCTAGGGACCTAGTGGAAGAAAGGAATCTACTAGTGAAATCCCACATACCTGATGACAAATTTCAAGGAGAAATCTTTCGATTTTGGGGCTGGAACTGAAGAAAACTTGTTGCGCGTTCTTGAGAAATCTACCGCATGTTTCTTCCCTTTTTACTCTAAGTTTTGAAGAAGTTAGGAGAATCAATCGCTTAGGGTAAGTTTTGACTAAGTGACTAGGCTCAAACTAACCAAAACTACGTAGTTTAGGGGTTAAACGACGTATTTTAGGTGCTCAATGCATAGGAGAAAAGACCAAACAACCCTTGACTTAAAAATTGTCGGGTCCAACGACGGGCCTGACCAATGGGCCTGACCGATGGACCGTAGTTCGTCTTACGGCCCCTCCTGTCAGTCCTTATTTAGTCTTTCAATAAGTTGGAAACTGGGGTTTGAACCATGGACCTGGACCACGAACCGTGGTCCCACCTACGGTTCGTAGGCCCTGGCGTAATTCTGGACTCTTTCTAAATTTTCTGGGTGGAGTTGAGGTGGCCAACCACGGACTCCACTTACGGTCCGTGGTTCAACCTACGGTCCATAGGTGGCCCTCGTTGTTGGCACCTGCAACTTATAAAAATTTGCAATTTGTTCTTTCTAGAATACGGGGTGTTACATTATCTCCCCCTTGGGAACATTCATCATCGAATGAAGACTAAACTAGATGGGTATGGAGGGAAAGAGCTGCAAACCCTACTATTAAGTACTAGAAACTGAAATCTGACAGAACTGAGTTCCAAGAACATGCAAATATGCTTAAAATGCAAGAACAACTGAAGGAACAAGGTACTAAGACTGAATTTATGCAAGAGTAAACTGAGAGACTGGAGAGGAACTATTACTTGAAGCTGAAACGGAATTGGAAGGAAAGAGATGAAGATATTTGGCCTTCATGGCTATTTCTGCCTCCCAAGTAGCTCACTCTAAGGACTGACTTCTCCACAAAACCTTCACTGAAGCAACTTCTTTATCTCTCAACCTTTGAACCTGACGATCACTAATTTCAACTAGCACCTCCTCATAAGTGAGACTATCCTTCACAGCCACACTCTCTAATGGTACTATTGATGTTGGGTCACCCACACACTTCTTCAACAAGGAAATGTGAAAGACCTGATAGACTGCTTTTAGTTCTGCTCGCAACTCTAATTCATAAGCCACCTTACCAACCCTTTCCAAGATTCTGTAAGGACCTACATATCTGGAACTGAGGTTTCCTTTCTTGTCAAATCTCATCACCCTCTTCATATGTGACACTTTTAGGAAAACCCAATCATCGATCTCAAACTCTAAGTCCCTTCTCCTTACATATGCATAAGACTTCTGACGACTCTGAGTTGTCTTAAGTCTATCCCTGATGAGCTGAACTTTTTCCATAGCATTATGAACCAAATCTGGCCAAATCAAGGTTGCTTCACCTACTTCAAACCAACAAACTAGAGATTTGCATCTACGCCCATATAATGCCTCATAAGCGACCATCTGAATACTGGAATAGTAGTTATTATTGTAGGCGAGTCTATGAGAGGTAGGTTATCATCCCAACTTCCCTTGGAATCGATCACACAAGCTCTCAACATGTCCTCTAAAGTTTGAATGGTACACTCTGCCTAACCATCCGTATGTGGATGAAATGTTGTATTGAGATTTACCTGGGTACCAAGATCTCTCTGAAACGACTTCAAGAAATGAGAGGTAAATTGAGGACCTCTATCTAAAATAATAGATAGAGGAACTCCATTTAACCTGACTATCTCAATAATGTAGAGTTTAGCGTAATCCTCCACTGAAGCTGTAGTCTTGACATTCAAGAAGTGAGCGGACTTAGTAACTCTTTCTACTATTACCCAGATGGAGTTATGATGTCTGCAAGTACCAGTAAAATATGTAATGAAGTCCATGTTTATCACTTCCCACTTCCATGTAGGAATGTTAATCTCCTGAGTCAGACCTCCTGGTTTTTTATGTTCTACTTTAACTTGCTAACAATTAGGACACTTAGCCACAAAATATACTATATCCCTCTTCATGCCATTCCACCAAAAGACATCCCGCAGATCACGATATATCTTAGTGGCACCTAGATGAATAGAATACCCAGAGTTATGGGCTTCGGTAAGGATCTGCTGCCTCAACTCACCCACCTTTGGAACACATAAGCGACCTTGGTAACAAAGCACACCATCTCCCACTTGGGAGAAAACCTCAACTTTTGGCTGATGAACAGCACCCTTCAATTGAAGCAATATAGGATAACTATCTTGTTTTCCTTTAACCTCCACTACCAATGAAGATTCAAATCTATTCTGAACTATCACACCACCATCTAACATGTCCGTAAGGCCAGCTTCTAAGAGAGCAAGCTAGTGAACATCTGTTGCTAATCCCTTCCTTTCTTCCTCAACATGTGCTACACTACCTACAGATAATCTTCTAAGAGCATTATCTACTACATTGACCTTACCTGTGTGGTAAAGGACATTCATGTCATAGTCCTTGAGGAATTCAAGCCATCTCCTCTGGCAAAGATTCATCTCTTTCTAGGTGAACACATACTAGAGGCTCTTATGATCTATGAACTCATCTACGTGAACACCATACAAGTAATGTCTCCAAATCTTTAGGGCAAATACTACTGCTGCAATCTCGAGGTCCTGAGTAGAATAGTTCTTCTCATGTACCTTAAGTTGTCTAGAAGCATAAGCTATGACCTTACCTCGCTGCATCAACACACAACTTAGGCCGACTTTGGATGCATCACAATAAATCACACAACCGTCTGAACCTTCTGGTAGAGTCAAAACGAGACCGTTAGTCAGCCTAGTTTTCAGTTATGAGAAGCTCTTCTCACATTCATCTGACCACTGAAACTTAACCTTTTTATGAGTCCACTTAGTTAATGAGGACGATATGGATGAAAATCCTTCGATAAATCTATTGTGGTAAACAGCTAAACCCAAGAAACTTCTGATATTTGTTGGAGAGGTGAGTCTGGGCCATTGTTTCACTACCTCTACTTTCTGAGAATCCACTCGGATTCCTTCTCTAGATACCACATGACCAAGGAGAGCGACAGAATGTAACCAAAATTCACACTTGCTGAACTTAGCAAATAACTCGCAATCTTTGAGAGTTTGCATAACAACTCTCAGATGAGTCACATGCTCCTCCTCATTGTAAGATTAAATGCGGATATCATCTATAGAGATAATAATGAACAAATCCAAATATTGTTTGAACACTCTATTCATTAAGTCTATGAAAGCTGCAGGAGCATTTGTTAGTCCAAAAGACATAACTACAACTTCATAATGACCATACCGAGTTCTGAAGGCTATTTTTGGGGTGTCACTCTCTCTGACTCTGAGCTGGTGAGAACCGGATCTGAGGTCTATCCTCGAAAAATGACTAGCACCCTTAAGTTGGTCGAACAAGTTATCAATCCTGGAGGTAGGGTATTTATTCTTGATTGTGACTTTGTTCAACTGACGATAGTCAATGCACATCCTAAGAGAACCATCGTTATTTTTCATGAATAACACTGGAGCACCTCATGGAGAGATACTCGGTTTGATGAAGCCCTTATCTAGAAGATCTTTTAACTACTCTTTTAATTCCTTAATCACGGGTTGAGCCATTCTGTAAGGAGGAATTGAAATAGGCTGGGTATCTGGAAGGAGATAAGTTCTGAAGTAAATTTTCCTTTTAGGAGGAACTTCGGGAAGATCTTCTGGAAACACTTCTGGAAACTCATTCACTACTGGGACTGACTCAAGAGTTGGGGTTTCAGAGCTTAAATCCTTAACCCAAACAAGATGATAGATATACCCTTTAGAAATCATCTTTCTAGCCTTAAGGTAAGAAATGAAATGACCTATAGGCACTGAGCTGCTACCCTTCCACTCTAAGACTGGCTCATTTGGAAACTGAAACCGAACTATCCTAGTTCTACAATCGACTGAGGCATAACAGGAATGTAACCAATCCATGCCTAGAATGATATTAAAATCTACCATTTCTAACTCTACCATATCTATTGAGGTGACTATCTAAGAAGTTCTGACATGGAAATTTATGTATGCCCGTCTAGCTATAACTGGGTCACCAACTGGAGTAGAGACTGAAAAGGGTTATGAAAGAGTTTCTGGACTGACACTGAAGTATATTTCTATATAGGAAGTTACAAAAGAAAGAGTAGCCCATAGATCTAAAAATGCATAAATATCTAAGTGAAAGACGCGTAACGTACCAATGACCACATCAGGAGAATATTCTTGGTCCTGGCGAGCTTGGAGAGCATACAACCTGTTCTAGCGCTGACCGGCACCTGTACCAGATGAAGCACCCTGCTGAGTTGGGCGACCTACTAGTGCTACTAGAGCTGCTGGAGTTGTAGACTGAGCCCTATTGTTGTTATTACCTCATTGCCCTTGCTTAATATAAGGGAAATCCTTCAACTTATGGCTAGACTGACCAAACCCAAAGCACCATTCCTTGCCTGTAAGATAGTCACTCGAATGGTTCTTACCACACTTGGGACAAGTTGTGTAGGTCCTGTTACCTGAAGCACTCCCCTGAGACTTAGAGCTTGATGCCCTACCTTTTTGATCCTGTCGAAACCTGGGGGATGGAGCACTAGCTGATGAAGGTGCTAGGTCTAAAGATCTCTGCTAAAACTGTGAGCGATTTTAACCACCCAATTTCTTTTGAGAGTATTCGTAGTTTCATATTCTAGCCTTCTTATTGTCCTTAGCCTTCTTTAGCTTGTCACCCTCAACCTGCTGAGCATGAGTCATAAGCCTAGAGATATTCATATCTTCTAACAACATATCATTCCTGCACTCTGTATTCACTAAGTCGGATACACCAAACAAACACTTACTCATTTGTGCCCTTGGATCGACAACCATGTGTTGAGATACTTGGAGATTTGAGTGAACTTCAGTCCATACTCTTGGACTGACATGGTACCTTGCCTCAAATTCATGAATTCTTATGCCTTAGCCTCTCTCAACTTCCTTGGGAAGAACCTGTCCAGAAAAGCTCCATGAGTTGCATTTGTACCCTTGTTTTCTTTCCACTTAGTAAACCAAATGTGAGCCACATCCTTAAGCTGGTAGGATGCCAACTCTACCCTATAATTTCCAGTCACTTGCATCACCCCAAAGATTTTCTTAACCTCATCAATGAAGTTATGTGGGTCCTGACCAATCTGCGATCCTAGAAACTCAAGTGGATTCATCCAAACAAAATCTCAGACCCTGGCTGCTGCTGACCCAACGTTAGTGTTAGTAGGAGCTGGGGCCTGCTGATTGTTCGGGTTGGCTACACTTTGAGCCAAAAGTCGGATAGCATTCCAAAACTCTGCATTAGCATCCTGATGTTTTAGGACTAGAGAAATTGCGTTAGCGTTGCGGGCATTAGCATTCCTTTCGTAAGCTCTAAAAGGAGGCATGATTTGAAACACAATACAATGAATTAGAAATGAGAAGTTGGATCATACCTCACGCACGATAAGAGTAGCAAGAAAGTGAAGTTTTGCCTAAAACACTTTGTAACCTCTCTCTCATTAGATGTGGTGCACTTCACACCCATGAAAGAGACTCTACTTAGTGCGACTTTTAGACATCCTAGGATTCTTAAAGCTAATGCTCTTATTTGAAGTTTGTCATTCCCTAAGGCTACCCCTTTGACGTAAACACGGGACCTAGGATCACGAGTGACCCTAAGCTAACCTTGAGCTGGCATATCATAAGCAAATTGAATATATCTAAATGAAAAGATGAACTAATGCGGAAGCTAAAACATGAGAAAACTAAATAAGGGGAATACCCAATACTGATCTAAATATAAATAATATAATATAGTTAAGTGATACTGAAAAATCACTCAAATGCTAAAGCTGAATCAAATATTTTGTTTGAAAAAGCCTCTAACTGACTAGAGTTGTTGGGACATGTCCCAGCTAACTCTACAAAAATTGAAACTAAAATAAAAGACTAAAATGGAAAACATATCTATTGTCCTCTAAGTATGAGGACTCACCACTGATGCTACTATGTATGGATCAGGAACCGATCTATGCGTGATCTTAATGCTGAGGACCTGAACCTACATCAAGAAAGGATGTAGCGCAGAGTATGCATCAGTACTTAGAAGGTACTGAGCATGCAAGATAGGATAAAAGGTGAACAAAACATATAAACTGAACAAAGCATACTGAGCAATGATGTAACCTGAACATGATGGAAATACTGAATATAACTGAAATGAATGCGATGACCAAATACATAACATGCTGAGACCGAATACTAAACTATAACTCAAAACCTGGTCAAATACACTAGAGTCTAACTGTGGGAGCTACTAGTAATTGATATAAAACCACGTGAGATAAATGCAGAGTTCGATGTATATGCCCCATCGAGAGGACCTAATATACCTTATCATGGGTATAAAGGCATGATTGGTGTGATCACTAAATCTGATGCCCATAGAGGGGACTTATAAACCTATGGGGGCATATAGTTCGGGGACTATACGGGTATGCTGAACCCTAGTCCAACTTAGTGTTAGGCCTACTCTAGCGGGAAATGTGTACAATACAACATAACTGAAATATACTGGATAGCTCAATATTCAGACATGCTAACTAACAATGCAGCATTTAAGTATTGATAGTGAAACATTCGAAATTTGAGGCATCTATATATGTTTATCTCACCTACCTAGTGTAATTCATGAACTAAACGAATCTACACAACTAGGGTTCTGAGTTTCATGCAAGGAACTAAGGAACAATGTTACGAAAACCTGATGATGAATTTCACGGAGAAATCTTTTGATTTCAGGGATGGAACTGAAGAAAACTTGATGCACGTTCTTGATAAAGCTCTCGCCCGTTTCTTTCCTTTTTTTCTCTAAGTTTTGAAGAATTTAGGAGAATGAATCGCTTAAGGTAATTTCTGACTAAGTTACTAGGATCAAGCTAACCAAAACTACGTAGTTTAGGGTTAGACGACGTAGTTTAGGTGCCCAACGCATAGGGGAAAAGACCAAACAACCCTTGACTTAAAAGTTGTTGGGCCAACAATGGGCCTGACCGACAGATCGTAGGTCAACTGACGTCCCATCTTGTCAGTCATCATTTGGCTTTCAGAGAGTTGGAAACTGGGGTCTGAACCACAGACCATGGTGCCACATATGGTCCGTAGGCCTTGTCATGGTTCTGGACTTTCTAATATTTCTGGGTGGAGTTGAGGTGGCCAACCACGGACCCTACCTACAATCTGTGGTTCAACCTACGGTCCGTAGGTGCTCCTGTTGGTGGCACCTATAACTTCTGAAAATCTGCAATTTGGTGTTTCTAAAATACAGGGTGTGAAGATCCTCAAGTTTTGGTCGACCCTTTGGCCCAGGAAATGACAAATGCAAAGTTTAGGGCTTATTTTGAAGTGTTAGCTTAAGCCATGACGGCTGAAGTAAATATGGAAGTTGTGGTCCCCGTGAACCCAAATGTGGATATGGAAGCATTTAGAGTGAGGGATTTCACAAGAATGAATACTCTTGAGTTTCACTGTTCCAAGTTAGAGGAAGATCCTCAAGAGTTCATTGATGAAGTTATAAGGTGTTGATGATTATGGGTGTAACACCGGTGGAAAATCGAATTTAGCTGCTTATCAACATAGGGGTCTTGTTCAAGTTTGATTCAACCAATGGAAAGAAGAGAGGGCAGTTGATGTGGATCCTCTTGATTGGGAAAAGTATAAGATTGTTTTTCTTGATAGGTTCTTTCCCCTTGAAATGTGGGAGGCAAAGGTACTTGAATTCATTAACGTTCATTAAGGTAACATGAGTGTGAAGGAAAATGCTTTGAAGTTCACACAATTTTCTAGGTATTCTCCTACAATGGTTATCGACCCTAGGGTAAGGATGAGTAAGTTTGTTTCAGAAATGTCTGAGATGGTAGTCAAAGAATGTCGTACCGCCATGCTCATCAAGGATATAAACATTTCTCGTCTAATGGTGCATGCTCAACAAATAGAAGAAGAGAAACTTAAGGCAAATCTAGCAACGCAAAGAATGCAAGGACCAGTGATGGTGACTTTTTACATTCAAGGATTGATGGACATGGTCGTTCTAAGTTCCAAGAAAGGTTTTTGATCAATATTTTTGTAATTGCCCTCCTATATTCAACAAAGATAGGGTGTCTAACCCTAAACCTCAAGGAGGAAATGGTAGTCGATTTTCATCATCTACTTGCATTTAATATGGAAGGAAGCATGAGGGTAAATGCTTAGACGGTACGGATGGTTGCTTTGGTTGTGGTAAGAGTGGCCATAAGATAAGGGATTGTCCATCACTTATGGCTAAAGGAAGAGAAGAGAGGCAAGCTTTGCCTAGTGGTTCAGGTTCAAGTGCTCCAAAGCACCGATTATATGTACTTCAGACTCGTCATGAGAAAGAGAGTTCTCCCGATGTGGTTACCGGTATGTTAAAGTCATTCATCTTGATGTTTATGCTTTGCATGATCTTGGTTCTACCTTATATTTTGTGACGCCATATATGGCTATGAGGTTTGATATTCTTCTGGTGTGTTGTTAGACCTTTTTTCTTTCTCTAATCCTATTGGTGAATCTATTGTGGCTAAGAGAGTCTATAGAAATTTTCTCATCTCCTTATCCCATAAAGTCACTCATATTGATCTTGTAGAGCTTGATAAGTCAGATTTCGATGTTATCCTTGGTATGGATTAGTTTCATTCTTGTTATGCTTCTATTGATTGTACAACCCGAGTGGTCAAGTTTTAGCATCCAAATGAACCTATCCTAAAGTAGAAAGGGGAAAATTCTATGCCTAAGAGTCAGCTTGTTTCTTCTATTAAAACTAGAAAGATGTTTTTTAAGTGTTGCATATACCATCTAGTTAGGGTGAGGGATATGGATTATGAAACCAACCCCTACTATTGAGTCGGTCCCAATTGTGAATGAGTTTCTGGAAGTGTTTCGTGATGATCTACATAGTGTTCCTCCAGAAAAGTAAATAGACTTTGCTATTGACCTTTTTCCAAATACGCAACCTATCTCTATTCCTCCTTACCAAATGGCTCTAGCAGAAATTAAGGAATTAAATGAGGAGTTAAAAGATTTATTGGATAAGGGTTTCATCCGTTCGAATAACTCACCATGGGGTGCCCCAGTTTTTTTTATTCGAAAGAAAGATGGTTCACTTCGTATGTACCGACTACCGCCAGCTGAAAAAGGTTTACCATTAAGAACAAATATCCTCTTCCAAGGATAGATGATTTGCTTGATCAACTTTAGGGAGCAAGTTATTTCTCTATGATTGACTTTCGGTCGAGTCATCACCAATTGAGGGTGAAGGATGATAACATTACTAAAACAACTTTAAGAACTCGGTATAGTAATTATGAGTTTTTTGGTGATGTCCTTTTTCTTGACTAATGCTCCGGCCGCATTTATGGATTTGATGAATATGGTGTTTAGACAATATCGTGAGATGTTTGTGACTGTGTTCATTAATGATATCTTGATTTACTTATGGAGAGAGGATGCGAATACCGATCATTTGAGGACTGCATTGCAAGTCCTCAAGGACTAACAACACTTTGAAAAGTTTAGTAAGTGCAAGCTTTGGTTAAGATCTATGTATTTCCTTCATCACATTGTTTTCCGAAAAAAGGTATTGAGGTAGATCCTAAGAAGATGGACGCGGTTAAGAGTCCAAAAAGAAAGATCAAAATCTTTGCCAAAGAAGGTGGCTTCAGTTACTAAAGGATTACGACATGAGTGTTCTTTATCCCCTCGTCAAAGTGAATGTGGTGGCGGATGCTGTTACTCGGTTGTCAATGGGTAGTTTTGTTCATGTTGAGCAAGATAAGAAGGAGTTGGCTCGTGATGCTCATAGATAGGCCCGATTGGGTGTTCGGTTTGTTAAATCTACCAAATGAGGTATTGTGGTCCATGATAGTTCACCATCATATTTTGTGTCAGATGTCAAAGCCAAGAAAGTTCTTGACCCGATCTTGATTGAGTTGAAGGAAGTAAGTTGAGGCATTCTCCCAAGGGGGAGATGGAGTGCTTCGATATCAAGGTCATTTGTCTGTTCCCAATGTAGATGACTTGAGAGAGAAAATCCTATTAGAAGCCCATAATTCTCTATATTCCATTCACCTAGAAGCCACCAAGATGTACTGTGACTTGTGGGAGGTCTTTTGGTGGAATGGGATGAAGAAGAATATTGCGGAATTTGTAGCTAAGTGTCCTAACTGTCAACAAATGAAAGTTGAGCATCAAAAGTCGGGAGGTTTGTCCGAAGATATCAGTATCCCTAATTGGAAGTAGGAGGATATGATTATGGACTTTAGTAAGGGTTTACCCTGTAACCAGCGACAATATGACTCGATTTGAATTATTGTAGATAGAATGATGAAATTGGCTCATTTAATTCCCATCAAGCTCTCTTATTCGGCGGAGGACTATGCTAAGTTGTACCAGAGAGAAATGGTTAGGATTCATGGAGTTCGCTTATCCATTATCTCTGATTGTGGTACCCAATTCACTTCTGAGTTCTAGAATGTTTTCCAAATAGGGACTTGGTACTCCTGTTAAGTTAAGTACGACCTTTCATCTGCAAATTGATGGGCAAGGGAACATGCTATTCAAACTTTAGAAGACATATTGAGAGCTTTTGCAATTGACCTCAAGTGGGATGACCATTTACTTTTGATTGAGTTTGCGTATAATAATAGATATCATTCGACCATTGGTCTGGATTTATTTGAGCCCCTATATGGTAGGAGCTGTAGATCTCCGATATGTTGGATTAAAGTGGGTGACATTGCTTTCATAGGTCCCGAGTTGGTGCATGAGGCTATGGAGAAAGTTCAGCTTATTAGAGAGAGGTTGAAATTTGCTCAAAGTTGACAAAAGTCCTAAGCCGATGTTAGAAGTAGAGATCTTGAGTTTGATGTGAATGATTGTGTCTATTTGAAGATTTCACCCATGAAGGGTGTGATAAGATTTGGAAAGAAAGGGAAACTTAGTCCCCGTTATGTGGGCTCATATCCGATTTTGAGACGTATTGGTAAAGTTGCTTATGAACTTGATTTACCTAATGACTTGGCATCGATGCATCCGATTTTCCATGTATCCTTGTTGAAGAAATTTGTTGGTGAGTCGACATCTACTATCACGCCCCGAGCTACCCCCGAGACGCGGACACGGGACCTAGGACCATAATTGATCCCAAGCTAACCCTGCTGGCATGATCATGAGCATACTAAAGATAATCATAACTGATGCGGAAGCTCAATGCATAAAGTAAGTCTGAAATGATGGGGAATACCCATATACTATAACTGAGATGAATGAAAACTGATGAGTTTAATACAAAGAAAATATCAACTCAATACTAAGCTGAATCTAACTATGTCTGAAATAAGCCTCTAAACAGACTAGAAATGTTGGGACATGCCCCAACTAGATCTAGCAAAACTGAAACTAAAGACTAAAAGCGGTAAAGATAAACATGTCACTAGTCCTCGAAGAATGAGGACTCACCACTGATGCTGCTGAACTGGAGATCGGGAACCGATCTAAGCGTGATCTGGATGCTGAGAACCTGAACCTACATCATGAGAAGATGTAGCGCACGTATGCGTCAATACTTGAGAGGTACTGAGCATGCATGATGGAGTAAAGCTGAAATAACATATAACTGAACAAAGCAATAAAGCAATGAAATCATCTGAACATGATATAGATACTGAAAATACTGAATACTGAGCTAATTGATGCAATGACCAAATTTATAACATGCTGAGACTGAATACTGACTGTTCTGAAATACGGTCAATGCAATAGAGTCTGACTAATTGTGGGAGCTACTAACAACCGACATAAAACCACATGAGCTAAATGTGGAGTCCGATGTATACACCCCATCAAGAGGACCCAATATACCCTGCCAAAGGTATAGAGGCATGCTGCCGTGATCACTAAACTGATGTTGCCCACAAAGGGGACTTACACCTATGTGGCTCGTAGTTCTGGGACTATATGGGTACGCTGAACCTTAGTCCAACTCGGTATTATGCTACTCCCAATGAATTAAGTGGTTAACTGGTTATGACTGATTTTCTGTAAATACTAGATAGCTCAAAACTGAACATGCAAACTGAGAATGCAACAATTAATCTAATAATGATGCATTAATAACTGAGGCATGTGTATCTGAATAACTGAAATATCTGACCTAGCATGTGTAATTCAAGAATTAAAGAAATACATAGCTAGGTTCTGAAATTCATGCAATATACTGAGGAATAACATGATAATCTGATTTGGAATATTTAAATAACTAATTCATGATGATCTGCTAAAATTCTAGAAACCCTAGGTTTGTTCATAATCATGGAATCAAGAATATGACTGAATTCTAGGGACCTAATGGGCGAAAGGAACCCACTAGTGAAATCCCACATACCTGGTGACGAATTCCACGGAGAAATCTTTCGATTTCGGGACTGGAACTGATGGAACCTTGCTGCGTTCTTGA
>JAJOOR010019301.1:0-31478 GCA_036250505.1 Solanum acaule | reverse complement strand
ATGTTTTCTTGGTAAAGAAAGTTTTAAATTCATTATGTTTTTAGTGTTATGCGATGAATGAATGCTAAGAGGCTTGTATTAGACCTCCGAGAGGTCGAGTACGCCGGTTACGACTAGGGGGTGCTCCCGGGTCGTGACAAGTAGCCTACTGCCTATGGGTCCATTCATCTCTTACCTTAAGGCCAGAAAAATGATTTCCAAAGGGTATATCTATCATCTTGTTTGGGTTAAGGGTTCAAACTCTGAAACTCAACACTTGATTCAATCCATGTAGTAAATGAGTTCCTGGAAGTGTTCCCAGAAGATATTCCTGAAATCTTTCTGAAAAGGAAATTGACTTCGGCATAAATGTCTTCCCAGATACCCAGCCTACTTTGATTCCTCCTCACATAATGGCTCCAGCCGAGATTAATGAATTAAAAGAGAAGTTGAAAGACCTTCTAGATAAGGGCTTCATCAAACCTAGTATCAATCTTCAGGTGCTCCATTATTGTTCGTGAAAAAGAAACGGCTACCACATAATGTGCATTAACTATCGGTAGTCGAACAAAGTCACAATTAAGAATAAGTATCCCATCCCCAAGATTGATGACTTGTTCAACCAACTTCAGGGTGCTAGTTACTTTTCTAAAATAGACCTTAGATCTGGCTATCATCAGCTACGAGTCAGAGATAATGACATCTGGAAGAGGACCTTTAGAACTCGGTATGGTCATTATGAATTCGTAGTTACGTCTTTTGTACTAAAACATACTCCTACAGCTTTCATGGACTTAATGAAAAGGGTGTTCAAACAGTATTTTGACTTGTTCGTCATGGTCTTTATTGATGATATCATCTTTTATTCTTAGAGTGAGGAGGAGCATGTGACTCATCTAAGAGTTGTTATGAAAACTCTCAAAGATTGCCAGCTATTATCTAAGTTCAGCAAATGGTAATTCTCGTTACAGTCCATCGTTTTCGTTGGTCATGTGGTATCCAGCGAAGGGATCTGAGTGGATTCTCCAAAAATTGAGGCAGTACAGCACTGGACTAGACCCACTTCTCTAACATATATCAGAAGTTTCATGGGTTTTGCCGATTATTACAGGAGATTTGTTGAAGGATTTTCATCTATATATTACCCATTGACAAAGTTGACTCAGAAGAAGGTCAAATTTCAGTGCTCAGATTAGTGTGAGAAATCTTCTCATACTAAAGACTAGGTTGACTACAACTCTTATCTTGACTAAAATAGATTTTTCATATGATTATGTGATTTAATGTGATCCATCCACGGTTGCCCTAACTTGTGTGTTGATGCGGCGAGGTAAGGTCATAGCTTATTCTTTTAGATAACTTAAGCTCCATGAGAAAAACTACGTGACTCATGACCTCGAGCTTGCAGTAGTAGTATTTGCCCTAAAGATTTGGACACATTACTTGTATGGTGTTCATGTTGATGTGTTGACAGATCATAAGAGCCTCTAGTATGTGTTCACCCAGAAATAGTTGAATCTTCGTCAGAAAATATGACTTGAATTCCTCAAAGACTATGACATGGATGTGGTTTACCATCTGGGTAACACCGATGTAGTGGCTGATTCTCTCAGCAGGTTCTCTATGGGTAATGTAGCACAAATTGGGGAACAAAGGAAAGAGCTAGCCAAAGATGTTCACCGGCTTGCTCTCTAGGAGTTTGCCTTACAGACACATCAGATGGTGGGGTTATAGTTCATAATGGATCAGAATCTTTATTGGTAGCAGAGGTTAAGAAAAAAAAAGGATAGGGATCGTATATTACTTCAGCTGAAAGGTTCAGTTCATTAGCATAAAGTTAAGGTTTTCTCCCAAGCGGGAGATGGTGTACTTCATTGCCAAGGTCGCTTATGTGTTCCTAATATAGGTGAATTAAGGCAACAAGTCCTTACAGAAGCTCATTACTCTAGGTATTCCATTCATCCAG
Source organism: Solanum acaule (assembly GCA_036250505.1). Classification (NCBI taxonomy): domain Eukaryota; kingdom Viridiplantae; phylum Streptophyta; class Magnoliopsida; order Solanales; family Solanaceae; genus Solanum; species Solanum acaule. Next base: position 29,533 of record JAJOOR010019301.1, on the reverse strand, counting down.
GTGTCACGAAGATTTACCATGATCTGTAGTAAGTCTTTTGGTGGAACGACATGAAGAGGGACGTAGTAGATTTGTGGCCAAGTGTCCTAACTGTCTACATGCTAAGGTAGAACATCAGAAACCACAAGGAATGACTCAAGAGATTAACGTTCCTACATGGAAGTGGGAAGTGATAAATATCAACTTCATTACGGGTTTACCTTGTACTCCCATACATCATGACTCCATTTGGGTGATAGTAGACAGAGTAACTAAGTCTGCTCAATTCTTGGTTGTCAAAACTACAAATTCAGTGGAGTACTATACCAAACTCTATATCAAAGAAATAGTTAGGTTGCATGGGTTTACCTTGCCTATCATCTCAGATAGAGCTCCTCGGTTTACATATCATTTTTGGAAATCATTCCAGAAAGGTCTTGGTACTTAGGTAAATCTCAGTACAATATTAAATCCACAAACAGATGGTCAACTAGAGTGTACCATTCAAAACATAGCAGACATGTTTAGAGCTTGCGTGATCAATTTCAAGGGTAGTTGGTATGATCACCTACCTCTTATAGAGTTTGCCTATAATAATAACTTTCATTCCAATATTTAGATGGCCCCGTATGAGGCACTATATGGGCGTAGATATAGGTCCCTAATTGGTTGGTTTGAAGTAGGTGAAGCAGCCTTAATTGGGCCATATTTGGTTCATGAGGCTATGGAGAAATTTCAACTCTTCAAAGATAGACTAAAGAGAGCCTATCATCAGAAATCTTATGCAGATATGAGGAGAAGGGACTTAGAGTTTGAAATCGATGATTGGCTATTTCTGAAGGTGTCACCTACGAATGGGGTAATGAGATTTGGCAAGAAAGGGAATCTCATTCCTAGATATGTTGGTCCTTACAAAATCCTGAAGAGGGTTGGCGATGTGGCTTATGTGTTAGATTTGCCAGCAGAACTAGTAATGGTTCATCCAGTCTTTCACATTTCCTTGTTGAAGAAGTGTATGGGTGATCCGGCGTCAATATTACCATTAGAGAGTCTAGCTGTGAAGGATAGTCTCACTTATGAACAGGTGCTAGTTGATATTCTTGACCGTCAGGTTGGTAAGTTAAGAAATAAGGAAGTCGCTTCAGTGAAGGTTTTGTAGAGGAGTCAGTCTGTACAGGGAGCTACTTGGGAAGCAGACGCTTCCATGATGACCAAGTATCCTCACCTCTTTCATTCTGATTCTGTTTCAGCTTTAGGTAATAGTTCCTTTCCAGTCTCTCTGTTTACTCTTCTGTAATTTAGTCTCAGTATCTTGTTTCCTCAATTATTCTTGCATTTCAGCATATTTTAATGTTCTTAGAACTCAATTCAGTTAGCTATCAATTTCTAGTACTTAGTGGTAGGGAATGCACCTCCTTCCCTCCACACTCAGCTTGTTTAGACTTCATTCGAGGATGAATGTTCCCAAGAGGGAGATAATGTATCACCTCGCATCTCAAAATGAAGAAAATTGTAGTTTTCAGAAAACTAGTGCCAAAACCAATGGTGTTAACAACCTGCTGACCGTAGGTAGAACCAGGATCGTAGGTGGGGTTCTGTCGTTAAGCTCCAAAATTTGATGGTATCTGATCCCACCCACGGTCGACCAGTAAGGTTTGGATGACACTCATCAGTTTTAAGTCGGGGTCATTTTGGTCCTTTTCCCTATGCATTAGGCACTTAAACTACATTGTTTTATGCCTAAACTATGTTATTTTACTCAGTCTAAACCTAATAACCTAGTCAGACTTACTCGGAACCCTCATTCTCCAAAAATCATCCAAACATAGAGCAAAAAGAAGGGGAAAAGTCGATCAAACCTCCCAAGAACAAGCAACAACATTCTTCGAAGTTCAGCCCAAAAATCCAAAGGATTTCTCCAGAGATTTCATCACCGGGTATGCAGAATTTCACTAGTAGGTTCCTTTCATCCATTAGATTCCTATAATTCAGTCAGTTCCTTGATTCTACATAGCTTGTTTAAACATAGGGTTTGTAAATTCTTGGGAATTTGTTGTGATTTCAGTTGCTACAGAATCCACAGTCTAAATATCATGTTTTCTTGGCAAGGTCGCTTAATTCCTTGTATAAAACTCAGAACCTTAGTTTGTGTAAATTCTCTTAGTTCATGAATTATACTTTTTAGGTCAGTTAAACAGAAAATCATGCTCCAGATTTTGAATGTCACATTCTCAGTATATAAATTTTGCATTCTTATTTAGCGTGTCAGTATGTTGAGTTATTCAGTATTTATTGCATTTTAGCTTCATATGTATTCTGTTGGGAGTAAACTTAGCTCCAAGTTTGAATAGGGTTCAGTGTATCCTCATAGTCTGAAAACTACATGCCCGTGTAGGATTATAAGTCCATTCTTTTTGGCATTAAATTTAGTGATCAAGCCAGTCATGTCTTTATACCCCTGGAAAGGTATATTAGGTCCTCGATAGGGCGTATACATCGGAATCCACATTTAGCTCACGGGGCTTATGTCAGTTAATAATAGCTCCACAGTTAGACTTTTAGTGAATTTGACCAAGTTTTAGCAGTTATATCAGTATATAGTTCAGCATGCTGTGTTCATGATTAGTACTTGGTCATTGCATTCAACTAGATTTTAAGTTATGTTTCAGTATTAAAATTCTTGCTCATATTATGTCATTGCGCAGTTATGCTTTGTTCAGCTCATATATATTTTTTCAACTTAGTATCTATATCAAACATGCTTAGTACATTCCAAATACTTATGCATACTCTGTGCTACATCATTTCATGATGTAGGTTTAAGTACTCAGCATCGAGATCAGGCTAAGATTGATTCTCGGTACTCATTTTGCAACTTCAGTGGTGAGTCCTCATATTCCAAGGACAATAGACATGTTTTCATTTTAGTCATTATTTTTAGTTTTTAGTTTTGTTAGAGTTAGTTGGGGCATGGCCTAGCAACTCAACTCAGTTAGAGGATTTTGAGATATAGTAATAGATTCAGCTTGAGTTGTTAACTGGTTATCAGTTATCACAAAACTCGTAGTATGTTTTATATGTTTAGACTACTTGGGTTTTATCCACACACAAAATATTTATTGATTTAGCTTCTCCATAGTTCATGCTTTACTTAGTTATTTTCATTAGGCTTATGATATTACAGGCTCAGGGTCAGCTTGGGGTCAATCGTGATTCTAGGTCATGTGTTATGTCAAGCGGGTAGCCTCGGGGTGTGACAATAAGGTTTTACACAAAGTCTTCATGAATTGATCATTACTTGGTGTAAAAGCATACTCATTTGTGCATGGGACATGAATATTGACTGAGCTTAACATCTTTGAGAACTTTTGATAATATGTATTTCCCTTTAATCTTATTGAGTGATGAATAATGACTAGCCAGGACTCTTATGAAAAGATTGTTTAGCCAGGTTTCTTCTTTCTTCCTTCCTAAGGTGACTTTCTTCGATTCTTCATCAATTTTATTAGGAAAGATAGGCGCATCATTTATACTAACTTCATATAGCTTAGTTGTAGGTCGAGATTGCAGCTGAGATGAGAGTTGATTCATCCTTTTTCTCTAGGTGTTCAATTGACAGGGCACGTGATTCTATGGTTTGCATATGTAGTACAAGGTCATGCTTCAACTTCTCTACTCCTTCATTTGTAGAAATTATCTTCTCCATGACTTTCTCCAGTTTTCTTTTCATGTTAGCTTTGACCAATGAGTCTTACTCCTTTTCTTTATGAAACTTTCTTTTGTTTTGACATTTCTTTCATCTCTCATCTCTCCAGGATTTGTATCTTACGCTTGAGAGATTGAACTCCCTGTATATAGCTCTTCATTAATTGATAGCAGTTCTTTGAGGAAATAAACCTCGGTTTTACTTGTTTTCGAATCTCGATATGAATTCCCCATATTAACACTTTTTAATTTTCTTTCCAGTCTACAAGATGCAATGGCTTCGATGGTTTTAGTGGCTACTATGACTTGCTTGTCTCTTATTTCATCTTTTCTTTCTTTCTCCTCACACTTTTTATTATAGGTGATACCTATTGTCCCGCCAGCTCCCCTTTTGTGCCAATTACAGTTTGTTCGAACAACCCTTTGGAGTAAACACTTTGCTCTATCAAATGACTGATCCATAATTGATCCACCTAGCAAGTCCTTGAGAGTCTCTTTGTTTCGACTACTCAAATAACGGAAGAAATGTTGTAACAAAACAACCTTAAATGAATCATGCCTTGGTCACCTAACAACCCTTTGTTTATAACTCAGCCAAACTTCATAAAGTGGTTCTTTCGGGCTTTGCTGAAAGTTTCTGATTTCATCTCTCAACTCAACTTCAAGAGAAATGGGAAAATATCACTTAAGAAAAGCACCTTCTGTTCCACCCAAATGGTGGTTGACCCTCAGGGTGTCCAAGCCATATGGTAGTGTCTCCAGTTAATGAGAAATGAATCAATCTTAATCGAACAAACTCTTGACTTATACTTCCCATTTTAAAACTACTTTGCCTCCTAATAGCCCTTAATTTTTAGAAAATGAAGCATTGGAATTGTCACTTGAAATACGACATCTCCTACCTCCGGTGGTAGGCAAATTGATTTGACTACACCTATCTCCATGGGTGTTTTATTTTCAGTGAATTCATTTGTGAACCCCACATCACCAACTATTTATTTGTCATCCTCTTAATTCTTATGGTCCTATTTTTGGCAAGCATCAACACAAATAAAGAGTAACAAGAACACAAAAATGCACACAAATTCAAAATTAAAAATTAGTAAAACACTATCGTTAACCAATCCGCGGCAATGACGCCATATAAATGCTCAATTGTGTCTCATATTTCAGAGCTTAGACGATCGTATCTAACACAATTACGCAACTTATGAGGTCGGGGTCAAACCACAAGGATTGGTAGATGTGACTCTTTTTCCAGTGATTTCTCTATTCGAAAAAATTAGCAAATTAGGTTCTCAATAATTGGAGGGCTTAGATAAAAACTTAAAATTCATCAAAATCAAGCAAAAAATAGGGAGTCAACAAAATTAAGATCTAAAAAGATTTGAAAGTACTTGGGGTGTGTGCATAGTTATTTCGGTATATTTTTCTTCAGTTAAAATGACTAGGAATTAACGAAGATGGAGTTGCAAATCCTAACTCCCAAATAAGATAGGTCTCTTACATTGTACCACAGATGTTTGCTGGAGTGGCAAAACATCTAATGTGAAAAAAGATGACAAATTGGGGTGGGGGGGGGGGGTGTAGTTGGAAATAAGAACATGGATTTTTTTGTTTTTTTACTCAATGTCTAAAAGTTATTTTCATTTTTTTTAACAATACGAATTAACACCCACATGCCAGTTTTAGTTGGATTCTTTGCCTTGTCATTATCATGAGAATTTTGTCACGCCTCGAGCTACACCCTGGACGCGACGGGCACTCGAGAACTATTGTTGACCCCAAGTGAACCCTTGGCCTGCCTTGACTCTTAGCAGAAGACTAACTCATATTAAAAGCATTTTTAAAAGTAAACTATAACTCAAATGTCTCAAAAGATAAACTCAAAAATGTTTAAAGAAATATTCAACTGGTCAAAAAGGGCAACTCAATTCTCAACATGAACAACTGAAAATAAAAAGACTCATGAACTAGTCTCTATCTATCTATGAATCCTCTAATACTATGATGGTTGTCAGGACAAGACCCCAGATCATCCTAACAACTGAAATAACTTAAAATAAAGAAGGGATCCTTCAAAAGAAAGAAAGGTCACCAATACTATGGAACTCCACGGGATCAACGAAGCACTGGATGATCCTGGTTACCTGTATCTGCGTCATAAAAGATGCAAGCCAAATTGTGTCAGTACATGGAATGTTTGAGTATTTCAGGAGAAATCTAAAAAAAGACATAAGCTTGAACTAGAACTGAAGAAACACTTACCTCGTCTCAACTCAACTCAATCTCAATTCATTATAAAGCAATAAAAATAATGAATTATAATGAAAATCTTTAAAACAATAGTTCGCCACTCAATGTATTAGAAAAATACAATATAAACTTTGTTTGTATGCAAGTATACAAAGTAAACTCTGTTTGGGAGATTCTCTAATTGACAACCATCACTATGAACTATGTGATGGTATAACGTCTAGCCCATTCTGCCTGTCACGACCCAAGGGTACCACCTAAATGTAACATGGTGTATAGAACCCCTAAGGTTTTGACATCCTCCCCCTTAACCCCCCGGCGGGGGGCAGATGGAGTATTGACGAAGATGCTTGGGACTGAACACATCCCCCCTTAGTTAGTAGGGCTTAGGAACGATGTTGGCAAATGATTGTTGAATATAGTTACTCACCTCACAGCCTAATTTCCTCTGTGGGGTGTATACCGGCCGGGTTGCTGCCCGGAGGACCAAACCTGGCTGCTGGGACAAGCTTGGTATACTGTCTTCCATTTATTAGCAGGCGGTATAGTCGTAGCTTTATGGGAGAAGGAAATGGGACACTTTCTATAGACCCTCTTAGCCACAATAGAATCACCAAGAGGAGTAGAGACAGAAAAATGTTCTAACAACACATCCGAAAGAACATCAAACCTCATAGCCACATATGGTGTCACAAAAGACAAAGTAGCACTGGGATCAAGTAAAGCATAAACATCAAGTTTGAAAACATTCAACATACCGGTAACCTCATCGGGAGAACCCTCTTGTTCACCTCGAGTTTGAAGTGCATAGAATCAATTTTTCTTAGGAGCATTGGGACCTGGACCACCAGTAGTAGCTTACTTGCCCTCTCTTCCTTTATTTGCGAGCATTGGGTAATCCCTTATTTTATGACCACTTTTACCACAACCAAAGCAACCATCCGTGCCGGCTAGGCACTTACCCTCGTTCTTCCTTCAGCACTTAGTACAAGTAGACCTAGGCAATGAAGATCCACTACCATTACCTCGTTGAGGTTTTTGGTTTGAAACGCTAAATTTGTTGAACTTTGGAGGAACCTTGACCGGAAAACCTTTGTCGAAATATAGGATGACTTTGTCCATCGGACCTTATATGAGAGAAATTTCCATATCTAGTCTTAGCCCTCTTTACCTCTCTCAAATTTTCCTTCAGTTTCTCCTTCTCAATTTGTTGTGCATGGACTATGGGACGAGATATGTCCATGTCATTAATGAGCATAGTGGTTCGGCACTCTTTAACTACCATTTTGAACACTCCCGAAACAAACCTACTCATCTTAGCCTTTGAATCGACAACCATGGTTGGAGCATACTAAGACAATTGTGTGAACTTTAGAGCATATTCCCTCACACTCATACTTCTTTGTCGAGTGTTAATGAACTCTAGAACCTTAGCTTCCCTCATCTCAAGGGGAAATAGCCTATAAAGAAAAGTTGCCTTAAACTTCTCCCAATCAAGAGGACCCGCATCTTCTAGTCTCTTTTCTTTCTATTGGTTATACCAAATTTGAGCCATACCTTTTAGTTTATAAGCGGCCAAATCCACCTTTTCCACTGTCGTAACCCCCATGATCATCAAAACCTTATAGACCTCATCAATAAACTCTTAAATATCTTTCTCAACCCTAGAACCATGAAACTACAGAGGATTAATCCTAGTGAAGTCCCTCACTCTTGAAGTCATCATGCCCACATTTGGGTTCACATGAACCACTACCTCCCTATTGGCTTAGTCCATCATGGCCTGAGCCAACACTTGAAAAGAAGGCCTAAACTCCACATTAGATACTTGCTCGGCCAGAGGATCAATCGGAACTTGAGGATCTTGGGGAGAAACTTTTTGTTCAACATTTTCCCTCACATTTCTTCTAGTATAAGCTCTTCATTAAGCCATGTCCTGTAGAGCATCATATAATGTTTAAGAGAGAGACTGTATAGAGTTGAACTCTATCGCACGACATGAGAGTAATGAAAGAAGTGGATTTTCCTAATAATCTTGTCAACCTCTTTTTCAATTCCTGAAAGCTTTTCTCACAAGCTTCAGACCATTGAAATTTAACTGTCTTCTGAGTTAACTTGGTCAAAGGGGATGAAATGGACGAGAACCCCTGTACAAACCTTCTATAATAGCTAGTCAAACCCAAGAAACTCCTAATATCAGTTGGAGATGTGGGTCTAGGCCAATTCTGCACTTTCTCAATTTCTGAGTATTAACTTTATTTCCCTCTACTGACACAATATGGCCTAAGAATGCCACAGACTCAAGCCAAAACTCACATTTAGAGAACTTAGCATATAACTCCTTATTTTCAAAGTCTGAAGAACTATTCTGAGATGACTAACATTATCTTCTTCATTCCTTGAATAGATTAGTATGTCATCAATGAAGACGATAACAAACATATCTAAATAGTGTTTAAACACTCTATTCATAAGGTCCATGAACGCTGCAGGTGCATTGGTTAAACCGAACGACATGGCCAAGAACACATAATGACCATAACGGGTCTTGTAAGTTTTCTTTGGAATATCACATTCCTTTACTCTTAACTGATGGTAACCTGATCTGAGGTCGATTTTTGAAAAAATGAGAAGCACCCTGAAGCTGATTGAAAAGATCATCAATCCTTGGAAAAGGATACTTGTTCTTGATGGTAACCTTGTTCAACTGACAGTAATCTATACACATCGTAAGGGAACCATCTTTTATTCTCACAAACAAGACCAAGAACCCCAAGGTGAGACACTTGGTCGAATAAAGCCCTTATCTAATAGATCCTTTAACTGCTCTTTAAGCTCTTTCAACTCAGCTGGTCCCATTCTATATGGAGGAATAGATATAGGACGAGTATCTAGAAGAAGGTATATACCGAAGTCTATCTCTCTCAGGAGGGACTCCGGGAAGATCATTAGAAAAGATTTTTTGAAACTCTTTTACTACTGGAACTGACTGAATAGGAGGTATGTCAACACTTGAGTCATTAACTCGGACTAAGTGATAGACACACCCCTTGGAAACTAACTTCCTTGCCTTAAGGTACGAAATGAAACGACCCTTAGGCACTGCTGAATTGCTTTTCCACTCTAAGACTGGCTCATTTGGAAACTGAAACTTGACAACTCGAGTTCTACAATCAACTGAGGCATAACAGTCATGAAGCCAGTCTATACCAATAATGACACCAAAATCTACCATGTCTAACTCAATTAAATCAGCCATAGTACTCTTCTGATTGATGGAAATGGTACAATCACGATATACTCTCTCTACTAGAATGGACTCACCAATAGGTGTAGAAACACTGAATGGTTCACTAAGTTGCTCAGGAATAACATCAAGATTCATAGCAACATATGGAGTTACAAAGAATAATCTCGCTCTTGGATCTAGCAAAGCATTAACAGTAAAGTCAAAGACTTGGATCATACCAGTGACAACATCTAGCGAATCCTCTTACTCTTGGCGACTGTTAATAGCATATAAGCGGTTTGTTCCTCCCCAGTACCGGATGTATCCCCTCTAGGTGCAGCTCTGTCTGGTGGAGCAACTGAAGAAGACTCGGCTTTATTGCCCCCATTACCATTACCTTGCCTGTTTTTTGGACACTCTTGCATGAAATGCCCATTCTGATCACACTTGAAACAACCAGTGGAACCCTCACGCCAAGTACCTGAGTGGTTCCTACCACACTTGGCGCATGTAGGAGGCTTACTACCCCCTTACACCACACTACCCTGAGAATAAACAGGTTTAGCTCTAGAATTATGACTATTGTACTCACCTTTGTTCCTAGGTGCAGGTGCACTAGCAGATGATGGAACAGGTCCCTTCTTTTTCTGTTGGAAAGATGACAGGTTGGCAATACTCTTCTGCTGCCCGGACTCGTTCCCTGTCTTAGCTCACTTGTTCTTAAAATCTTCTCTATCCCTTAGCTTCTCTTCCTCAACATGCTGCACATATACCATTAGCCTCGAGATGTCCATGTCCCCAATAAGCATTGTTTCCCTACCTTCCTTACTCGACAAACGAGAAGGCCCAGCAAGAAACAAGCTCATTCTACTTCTCATTTCCACAACCATCTACGGACCATAACGGGATAGTTGGGTGAACATCAACCCATACTCATGAACACTTAGCGACTCCTGTTTAAGGGTAAGAAATTTTCGTACCTTATCCTCTTTTAATTTTCGGGGGAAGAAACGCCCTAAGAAAGCCTCCTCAAAACAAACCCAACTCACAGGTGGTGCATTCTTAGCTACACCCTCTTTTCATTGGTGAAACCAAGTCCTAGAAACATTCTTCAGTTGATATACAGCTAGTTCAACTTGCTCAGTATCAGCAACATGCATGACCTCAAATACCTTCTTCAACTCTTCAATAAAGTTTTTTGGATCCTCAGTAGTGCTTGAACCTGTGAAACTTTTAGGGTTCATCATCAAGAACTCACGAATCCTTGAAGTGTCAGCCCCATCTTGTCGAGGTCCTCTTTGCTTCCCAACCTGGTTAGTCACAGCTTGACTCAGCATCCTAATTGCTTTTCTGAACTCAGCGTTAGTGACATCCCCTTGAGGTTGCACTTCAGGTGCATTTGGTAATTTTGGCTCATCAAATTACGTCTCGCAGGGCGACCTCTGACAGCTCTTCGGGGATGCATAATTATCTGAAAACACAAGCAAGTACGAATTAGATGGAAACTTTTTAGAGATCAAACTCTAACGCACGAAACGAGTGTGAAAGAAGTGAGAATTTTTCCTAAATATTGGAACCTCCTAGTTATAGATGTGGCGCGCTTCACATCGATAAGTAGGAGTCTACAGACACGGCTTCATAGACTCCCTCAAACTCTTAAATTCTGGAATCTGATACAAAGTTTGTCACGCCTCGAGCCTACACCCCGGACGTGGCTGGCACTCGAGAACCATTGTTGGTCCCAAGCAAACCCTTGGCCTGGGTAACTTACTCAGCAGAAAACTTAGACTTCAGAAATAACCCCAAATAATGAACTTAATAAAAATGTTAGAATGTCTTTAAAGAAAGCATTCAAACTAGCCAAAATGGCTACTCAAGTCTCATAGCAAAACATCTGAAATACAAAGCTAAAAGACTCATAACTAATTGTCTAACTCTCTATGAAGCCTCTAAAACAACTGAGATGGATGTTGGGACAAAACTCACAACATCCTAATGAACTGATAATAAAACTGAAAGCAATAAAAAGGAGTCCTCCGAAATGCAAGGAGGCTCACCAACTGACTATGGGGTGCTCAACTGGATCAACGGTGCGCTAGATGCCGATCCTAGTTACCTGTATCTACATGATATGACGATGCAGGACAACTGGCATCAGTACATTGAATGTACGAGTATGCGAGTTGGAATACTAAACACAACATAGGCTTGAAAGGAATCTGAAGAACTTACCTGGCTCAACTCAACTCAACATAACTGAACTCATTTCAATATAAAGCAATTTAAAACAAGTGCAATATAAAGAAAATCTATTCAAAAACATGATGTCAACTCTGTGTGTATGCAAGGATACAACATAACTCTAAAGTGTATGTAAAAATACATATAACTATGTATATAAGAATACAATAACTTTTGTGGGAATTTCTCTAACCAACAACCATCACGTAAGAGCAATTGTGATGATACATCGTTTTGCCTCACGCTGTCAGGGCCGTCCAATACCTTGCCATAAGTATAGAACCTGAACTACTACGTGGATCCCCTAGTCTATGCTAAAAAGAACTAAAGGAATCATCTAAAAAGTATGATCATTTTCTACCCATGGTGGCTACATGGTTTATGGAGGCTGTGAGTTGTCTGAACTTCCCCCCATATCGGTGCTCAATAGTACTCCCAAAAATATAATATTAGCTTTAATTTTAAGAACATACTTCATCTGTGATTTGAGATTAGTGGTCAAAAAGTTAGCTCAAAGGCTATCTTGGAAATAAAAGTTTCCTCTCTTGCTTCGTTTAAAAAGAGATTACACTTTTCTGAAAACTAGCCCGAACGCTATTGGGAAATCGAGGCTTCCTTTCTTATTTAAATGTGAAAAAAATTAAAACCCCTTGGGAATACAGAGTCCCCATATACTTTTGAAGAAATGAACTTCAAGCTCTACTCTTTACTCTTTACTCAACTTGAACTTTAAGTATTAAAACAAAGTTAAAAGCTTTTGCAAAAGACTTCTTGTAAATACTCTAAGAACTTCCTAGACTTGGCTCTTAACTTTACTTGAATTTGAAGGTATGGATTCAAGGTTGTAAATCATGTTTGTAGATGATTTCTAGATGTTTAGAAGTCATTTAGAGTAGTCAGAATCAATAGGAAGTGTTAATACACTTTAGAAAGGCTTAAACCGACCGAATGACAAAAACTGGGTGAAAAACGATGATCCTCCCCACCCGTCCCCAACTTTCTAGGGCACACTTTGGGCGCACTGCAGGCGCGCCGCTCCAGCCTCCTGGCGCTATGGGGGCGCGACACACCTCACCCTCCCCAGGTGCGTCTAATGAGTTTTTCAACTCATTTTCTGATCCTAAATCATTTAAAATCGATTCCTTTTCTCAATACTTTCTTAGATTAAGATACCTAACACATGTACACTAGAATCTAACTCGAAACAACTCTGAACATCACTAAAACGTCTCAAGAAAACCCATCAATCACATGTAAGTTCAAGAATGAAAACAATTCAAGAACACAACTCAAGAACATCAAATTCTAACTCTTTTAGAATGAAAATCGCTGAATTAAACATGATTGGCGCGTGGGTGAATGGACCCAATGCTATGTGATCTCACATACTTTGTAGGGATCACCCCCGACGAAATCCACAAGCTAATCTTGAATGTTCTTCTCTTTTCTCCAAGCCCAAGCATGAAATTCACTTTTCTAAAACTAACTAAAATCTGACTTTACCAAAATTAAACACCTAAAAACGAATTAATTAAGTTGGGTAAGGAAAAGACCAAACTACCCTTCCAAAATCCCGATTGGACTTTGCTTGTTCGAATAGCCCAACTACCGAAGGGCATAACTTAATCATATGAACTCGGAATCGCGCAAACTTGGTGGCATTGGAAAGATCATTCTAAGAGCTTTCCAACCATATCTGAAAGTACACCTAACTCTTCCTGAGCTAGGAGTTATAGCCGTTTGAATTTGACCAAAACTCAATTTTTCTTAACTTAAAACAAATTTCAAGATTTCCATTCTTTCCAAAAATGACTATTTCCAATTATTAGCTTCTTCCTAGTTACTTCAAATTGCAAGATGTTACAAGAACGCTCCCCCATATCGGAGCTCAATACTACTCCCAAAATATCACTTATCTCATTATGGTTTAATGAGAACATTTACTCTTCCTCAACTTTGAGATTATTACTCAGAAGGTTTCTCTAAAAAGAGATAGTACTGAAAACTGTTCATGAACTCTTTGGAAATTGTTGTTTCCTCTCATCTTAAATGTAAAAACATTTGCTATTGGAAATACTTAGTTCCCATATTTCATTTTAAAGAAAATGAACTCATCTCTTACTCTTCCTCTAATCAATGCTCAAGTCTTAAACAAGTTCAAAAATAATTTATAAAAAGATTTCTTAAAATGACTCGAAGAATTCTCCAGACTTGACTCTTAGCTCTACCTTAAATTTTAATTATGAGTTCAAGGTTATGATTAACATTGTGAGTGATTTGTATATGTTTAGAAGTAGTTTAGAGTAGTCAGAATCAATTGATAGTTAAGGTACACTTTTAGGGAACTTAGATGGGTAAAACGACAGAAAAAGGGTGGGGGCAGATGACCCGAGCGCACTGCTGGCGCGGGGTACCAGTCCCTAAAATTTAGAGACCCATTTCTGGTGCACTGCTTGCGCATCCGTGGTGCACCATGCCACCATTCCCCTAGACAATCCTGACGATTTTTTCTACTCATTTTCTGACCTTAATTCGACTAGAATCGAATGGTTTCTTTCCCAATCACTTAGAATTGAATACTCAATATATGTACACGATAATCTACTCGAAACAACACTAAAACATTAACACTTATCTCAAGAACTCATCGAAATCCCAACAATCAAGATTATGAAAGGTATTTCAAGAAAACTCAACAAGAACTCAAATACTTCAACTTTAAGAACGAATTTGCACTGAAAGTAAAATGATTGGTGTGTGGTTGAACGAACCCAACACTATGAGAACTCACATACCTCTTAGGGATTAAACCCTTGGCGAAACAACCTTCAATTCCCAAGAAAAGTTGAATAACGCCTTGACTTTTCTCCTTTTCTCCACTTCTTGAACTTCTCTCAAAACCCTAGCGTAAATTAGGATTTGTAAATCTGAACCAAATCAGTTTAGACCCCTAATTATTTACTAAAAGTGTTTTAATTAGATTAGGTAAGGAAAGGACCGAATAAAAAGTGTTTTCTTAAAGAAATTATTCTCCTCAAGTACCCGAGGTTAAAGAAATAGAACGGTTTTACGCATCGGTGTTTCAGTATCTAATTAAAACCACGGTGTCAGTGAACCACAAAATGGCAGTAACAAGCACTCGAATGTATTTGTACAAAAGAAGAAGTTCAGAAATTCAAAATGGAAAATGATAGAAAATCCCTCTATTTATAGACAACAAAGGGTAGTAAGAACATGTGCTTATGGTACCTTATTGAAAAAGTCACAACCTTTTAGAAAAATGTCACAATTGTTCGGAAAAGTCACAACCCTTCAGAAAAGTCAAAAACCTTCATTTACCATTACACCTTTTAAAACACAATAATTACAAGTATTTAGTTATAATTACTAGCAAATATTTAGTTAGAACAAGGTATTCTAAAATAAGATTACAAGAATCTGACTTTAATTCTACCTCGCAAATATAGTGTGTAAAAGAAGACAAGTTTAATTTTCTTACCAATTCAAGAGACTAGCACATATATATATATATATATATATATCATATTATATAGTACATGATATTGTAAAATAGAATTGATATGACTAAATTAAAGCTTTTTAGTAAATAATTATAAATTAAAAGAACAGCGGTCAAGTGCTTTTTAATGATTAATACAGTTTGTCACAAAGTTAATTATTTTTTGAGACCAAAATGACCAGATTTCATTGAAACATTTAAAAATACATTCAAAATTTAAATATGGTGAGAAAGTGACATTTCTTGAGTACTGTTTTTTTTTCTTTACTCAATTTTGTAAACAAATTTAACCAACCAAATAGAAAAATAAAATCAATATAAAAAATGTCACCAATAGCCTTTCCTCTTGAGGTTATGACTATAAATGATGGACACCATTTAAGTACATTTTTTCTCTTACATATTAATAATTCAAATTTGATATGTGCATGACACTAATAACTATTACCATAAATAGTGCAATATTTTATCTTTATACATAATATATCTTTTTAAAAAATTATTACTCAATTAATCTTTGACTAAAGCTATCATAGAGATGTAAATTTACCAAATGTGTACTTCTATAGAAAATTTCAACACTGTTATAAATAGAATGTTATAGAGAAAAAAAATATAACATCAAAAATTAGTTCTAAAAAAATTAGGTTGTTACAGTAAATGTTATTATAACGAATGATGGTTAAATAGAGAATTGAGTGTATTTCAAATATTTTTGTTGACCAATTTTTCTTTAAGATATATATATTTGAGTAGCATAATTTAATATAAATATATGAACTATATCACCTATGGTGAAATATATTTTATTTCTTTAAGTTTCGACCATATCTTTGTGGAATTATAGTCCTATATATTTTATGCAGCATACATTTCATATAGTTGTTGCTAATAAGAGTATCTAGTATCTTATAGAAGTTGTATCATGATATAAAACATTATACTTTTTCAATAATAAAATTAATTGATGAATAAAATTTAAATTATTTATTTATATAATCCTTTTGTGATCAACCACTATTTTCTTATCTACTTTGATATAGCTTGCAAGGAGTGTATCTTGTGACATAACATTTTCTTAGATCAAAATGAACACAAATAACAGGAAATTCATACTTAAAAAAAGTAAACACAATATAAATATAAAAATGAATAAATATATGGAACAATTCATAGCCAATGAAGAAGGAAGACGAAAATATATGTTCATGATATATGTACTCTAGTGTTCAATTCAGTTGAAATCTCTTGATATCAACACTTAACATTCTCCAAAAAATATATTGAAAAATTCATAGCCAATGAAGAAAGAAGACGAAAATATATGTTCATGCTATATTAACCTTAGTGTTCCAAAATTAGGAAGAAGCTCCTTTGTTTGAGGTTAAAAGAATAAAAAAAAGGAAAAACAAAGAAGAAATATTTTACCCCAGTCATGTGCCTTTTTTCATATTTGTTTATTATTATTGTCTCTCCCACACCTTGATCTATTTATTTTATTAGAAAAAATAATCTACAATGCGTGTATTTGTCATTGTTCACTCATTATGTGAACACTAATTATTAACTTCTATCTCGAATGAAAATACAAAAGAAATTAATTACAGAAACAAAACAAGAAAAAGAAATTGAAAATTCCCATGCACTATATATAGAAATTTTCTGTGTAACGCAAAGTTCATAGATAATTGCACATTTCGTTGTTATCTTCTTTTCTTCTTTAATAGAAAAACAATACCTAAATTTCAATGCTAAGAAATTTGGCGAAAAATATTAATGGATTGGGTATGAATAATGTATGAAAATTTTAAATAATCTCAAATTGTCACAGAAAAGAGATCACCAAAAACTTATAAGGAGTGAATGGTTGTGATTTATTACCGAAGAAACATGAACGTAGAAATTGTTGTGACTATTCATATGAAATTAGTATTCTTTAATAAATAAAATATGTAGGTTAATTAAAAGGCTATTAATTTTTTAAAATGATATAAATAATATTGAAGTATTTGTGTGATGAAAATCGTAAGTGGAAAATATAATTGTGAATTGATGAATGATTTGTTACAATTTGTTCACCAACTCTTTCTTATGTGGTACCTCCAATTTCATAGAATTTTGAACTTAATCACCTGTTGCAAGGAACACTTGGATATTTTAAGAAGAAGAAGAGTAGAAAATCTTTAAAAAAACGTAGTTTGAAAGTGAGAGGAAACCCCTTTATTTATAGCTAACAAATAGTACTATGAATAGGTACTTATTGTGCATTATCAGATGAGTCACAACCCTTCAAAAAAGTCATTGCTCATCAAAAAAGTCATAACCCTTTGAAATAGTCACAACTCATCAAATAAGTCACAACTCTTTCGTAAAGTCACAGCCCTTTGAAAAAGTCACAATCCTTTGAAAAGGTAACAACTCATCGGAAAAGTCACAATCTTTTAGTGTAAAAAAAGTATCTACTTTTAATAAAATATAATTAAAATAAATTTAAAAAATAAATTGAGTATTTTTAATTGAGGGTATTATAGTAATTCAACACTCATGTTTGGGAGTTCATGCTTTTAAGGTAGTACATTGAAAGAATAGATATATATATAAATAGTCTCTTTTTGTTCTCACTTTGCCTTCTCCGCCGATAGTTTTATTCAAGTGCTATTTAGTCCTCACTTTACTTTCTACATCTATTGTGTTCAATAATCAACCACAGCAAAAGTCCATTTTTAACGAAATAAAGTTATGAGGTTTAGACTTATTCCTTACTAATTTCATTGATTTATATATATATATAATCTTGATAATTTTTTTCATTTTTTGTCTAATGATTGTTGTTTGTTTTTTGCTATTTTCTACATGTAAATTCTAGTAGATCTAGGTTGAAACATAGGAGATCGATCATTTTGGATTTTACTAAATTAAAAAATAATAACATATATGCTCGGAATAAATTTAACTTGTGATACATCTAAAGGTAGAGACCGCTTTAAATAAATTCTTTTGATATAGAAGTTTTTAAAATTGATTTTCCCCAAATTTTTTGATTCATTTAGAAATAAATTTAAATTTAATATGAAATTTTCATCAGTGTTTCAATGAATTTAATAAGTCTTGAAAGATTCACGATTACAACAGATTGAAACACGTAATCTTAATTCTTTTTGATGGATCTATGCTTTTCATAATTGGTTTCTCTCTTTGTCTAACCATTTGTTTATTTTTTATTTTAAGGATGACAGTTGTAATAAATATAAGTTAGAATATAGGATATCAACCACATTAGGTTTGACCATACTAAAACAGAGATAATTATTGATATGTGTGGAATTAATTTATTTTGTGACATATTTAAAGGTTGAGGATGCCTTGAACAATTTTCATATAAAGATTAACTTTAAACATTATTTACTTTCAAAAAATTAACTTCTTTAGAAAGAAATTCTAATTTAGGGTGAAACTTTTTATCACTTATTAAATAAATTTGTTGAATCTTTTGAAATGAATTGTCACAAAAATCATTGATCTTGTTACTTCATGAATATGTTTGATGGACAAATATTTTTTAGTTTGATGTTTTTGGGGTATTCTAGTATTTCGATTAAGTTTTTAAAATGTTACTTGACACGGGCACATAAATTACTAGCAAGTTAGTAGTTTTTTTTTCTTTAAAACGTTCTCCATTTATACTTTCACACAATGTTTTCGTATAATAAAGGATCTAATCAAATGTTTCATATTTCCTACTAGAATATGGATAACCAATAGAAAGTTGATGTGAATGAAAAGGAAATATCAATAGATATTCCCGTATCTTTTACCACAGTTCAAGAATGAAAAGTTGTTGTTTTAAAGGTAACATTTTGCTTCAATTATAAGGTGTTTAATTCTTTCCGTTTTAAGACATATACAAAAAATTTTAATCTATTCTTGAATAACTTTTAAATGTAAATTGTATTATGAAAAAAATAATTCTTGTTCAAGGCTAAAACATTTGAAATCGTATCAATCACAACAACATTAAATATGGCATACAAATAATAATAACCATACACACATATATATATTACTAGTAAGTGATAAATTTTCATTTTTCTTTTTGAGAACTTTTCTATTCTTTCTCACAATTTTTATTTCATAAAGATCTTAGTAAATTTTTCATATTCTCTACTAGAATATAAATAAGCAGCACCAAATTGATGGAGATAAGGATGCATCATTAACAGTAGTTCCTATATCTTTAATTGCACATGAAGAATCAAAAGTTGATGTTTTTGAGGTAAGCATTTAAAAAGTCTAGTCATAGGTAATATACTTGTGATTGTGATTGTGTCTTGTTGGATGGATCGAGTGTTGTGAAATGCGCCGTTTGTTCGTAAATATTGTTAATATTGTATATGTTCGGTGTATGCTTGTTTTATTATGTTGTAATGACTTATATATCTTTCACTTATTGGGATAGCCGCGTGATCCTACTAGTACACTGTGGTTGTGTACTGATATTGCATTTGCTTATTCTTTTAATTGTGTTATGAAAGAAGAATAAATGTTCTTCTTTAGAGGTTGCGACCACTTTTGGTAATTTTCGTGGAAATAGGATGGAAATTTTCATAAAATGTTAATCTTACTGTTTGTTTTTTCATATTTTCAACTAGAATATGGATGAGAATCTCAAAGTTGATAGTGATGAGGATTCAGTATTAATTGAAGTTTTCATAACTTTTCTTGCACGTGATAAATCAAAATATTATCTGTTAGAGGTAAGCTTTTCAAATTTTTTTTAAATTATAAAGTGTTTATTTTGATCCCCTTTAAGACATTATCTAAAATATACCCCCTCCCCCTCTCTCAAATTTATGTGATGTAATTTGACTAGACATGGAGTATACGAAAAGACTTTGATATGCTCTAAAATAATCCTCAAAATAAAAAAAAATTAAAAATATAGGGTACACCTTTGTGGGTTTGTTTTTCAAATATGATATTTTCATCACCGACTTAATGAATTTAATAAATCTTGAAAGATTCATGATTACAACAAATTGAAATACGTAATCTTATTTCTTTTTGATGGATCTACGCTTTATATAATTGGTTTCTGTCACGACCTAGACCATAGTGATTGGCACCCACACTAACCATCTGGTGGGAGAACCACTACTACAACTCAAACCAAGCAACTAAACCAAAACTAAGGCATTTAAGTTACGGAAGCAAGTTAAATACTAAGGAAATAAAGGGGGAGTTCCCATAAACTCCAACCAAAGTCTAAAAATGAACTAACAATGCGGAAGAAATAGCCTAGAACCTGAAAGTCAATGCACCAAAACATCTAACAAAGAACCAAGTCTAATCAAAGAAGGGATACAATCCCATACTAGTGAACAAACTAGAAAAAATGTCTAAGTCTAGAAATGGTGGACATAGACGAAAGAGAATCCATGGCAGCCCGGAAGAATTGGCTCACCCTTGAATTCGAACGATCACTGATCTCCTAAGCGAGGTCTGTCGGCAGCCGCTTGAAGATGCCCTGTACTCAACAAAAATAAGAGCAGGTGCAATATCAGTACACAACCACAGTGTACTGGTAGGATCACGCGCCTATCCCAATAAGTGTAACTTAAACAAGTCAAACAACATTATAATCACATTCATATATATCAACATATACAATATTATCAACATTTAAGAACAATGAACAACTTCACATTTATATCAAATTACTGGTCCTTTCATGGAACCCAAACCCAAACAGTTAGCATGCCGAAATCTGGCAACCGATCCCATATTTATGCCAGAACATGGCAACCAATCCATTCTTATGTCGGAACGTGGAAACCGATCCAATAGTTATGTCGGAACGTGGCAACCGATCCAAGTTTGTTATGCCGGAACATGGAAACCGATCCCATTCACACACCACAATCACAATCACAAGTATATTATCAAGATCATACATTTTAGTCATGATTTCATGGCATTCATCAATTATCCATCTCATTTACAACAAGTGTGATCAATATTGCAACATTCATACATATAAAAGTATCATAATGAAGTAAGAACAAGCATACATCACACAATCATAGAATCACAACCATCACCTACCTTGAAACAAGCTTGAAACCCTAATAAACATGATCCTTCCCCTTTTGGATTCATTCCGCTTGTTCTTGGTCTACAAACAATCAATATAATATGGAAATCAATAAACAATCACTAATTACCCGAAATACTAACAATTCTATGAACCCTAGATCAAACCCAGATCCCAATTATCCAATTTAGGGTTGTTTCCACCGCAGAATCTACAACAAAACCCTTCCCTATCAATATTCACCCATTCTATTACCTTCTATGGATCAAAGATTCAGGGAGTGAAGCATACCTTTAGCCGCAAGAATTGTGAAAAACTAGTAGGAGTTGCCTGGGGGTTGTTCCTTAGCTCTAAAAGTTGAAAAGTGCATAATGAGGTCGCTTAGGGGTTTATTAACAACTTTAATTCGCGTGGGGCCTGCCACAGCGGCCACCACCCCGCCACAGAGGCCCTGCCAAAGTGGTATAACCCAGTGCCAAATCAGAATTCTCGAGACAGAGAGTAATTTCAAGAATTCAAAAAATCCCATTTCACAACACATCTCTAACCCACGACGCTCACTAAATACCCTTTACACTAAGATCGATTTCGAGAGTTGTACTCGCCCAAATTCTATTCCGTTAAGTCGTACGGATTACTTAACGAGATATCTAACTACTCATGTAATCAAAATCATAAATGATTCACCCGATTGTTCCCAGATTTCCCTACACCTCAGAACTCCGATTTCGTCCAAAGCTGGACAAAGTTGGGAAAATCCAAATACTACGAAAAAAAATTTCGGCCCCAAATTTTCCCCTGTATGCTTTTCTATAACTATGGGAACAGGTCGTTACAATAGATACCAATTTACCCATCACTCATCCCCGAGTGACGAAACTTAGGAAAATAGGCTAAGGAAGGAATGAAGTAATACCTGGATCGATGAACAATTGGGGATACTTTTCTTGCATGTCCTACTCGGTTACCCATGTAGTCTTCAACTGGACGATGCTTCCATTGAACTTTCACGGAGTTAATCTCCTTGGTCCTCAACTTGCACACATCACAATCAATAATTGCGATCGGTTCCTCCTCATATTGGAGGTCGTTGTCTAACACAATTGAGTCCCACTTAATGATATAATCCTTGTCACCATGATACCTCATCAACATGGACACATGAAATACCGGATGAACACTTGATAAATTAGGAGGTAAAGCCAATCTATATGCTACCGGCCCCACGCATTCAAGAATTTCAAATGGACCAATGTATCTAGGACTTAGCTTACCCTTCTTACCAAATCTCATCAACCCTTTCATGGGTGATACCTTAGGAAGAACATTTTCACGGGATTGAAACGCCATGTCTCTTGTCGTATGATCCGCATACTTCTTTTGTCTACTCTGGGCTGCTAGATGCTTAGCTTGAATACTCCTAACATTATCTTGAACATCCTTCACTAAATCAACCCCTAATGGTTTCACATCTCCAACCTCAAATCGTCTTATGGGTGATCTACATCCCCTCCCATAGAGTGCCTCAAATGGTGCCATATCAATGTTGGAGTGATAACTATTATTATGGGAGAATTCACACAAAGGTATGAACTTATCCCAATGCCCTCCAAAATCAATCACACAAAGTTGAATAGTCCTCTCTGAATGTCCGTCTGTCTGTGGATGGAAGGCTGTACTCAAAGTGAGCTGTGTGCCCAATTCATCATGCAGTTTCCTCCAAAACATGGATGTGAATTGGGTACCACAGTTTGAGATGATAGAGAGGGGCACCCCATGCAACCTCGCTATTTGTTCCGAATAAACTTTAGCCAATTGTTCAGCATTATAATCTATATTTATAGGAATAAAATGGGCTAACTTGGTCAATCTATCAACCACTACCCAAATAGAGTCAAACTTCCCCAAAGTCTTGGGAAGACCAACAAAAAAATTCATGGCTATTATTTCCCACTTCCATTTCAGAATTGGCATTCTTTGAAGTAAACCTGCAGGCCTTTGATGTTCATATTTCACTTGTTGATAATTTCGACACTTTGCCACAAACTCTGCTATGTCTTTCTTCATGCTCGACCACTAATATATTCGCTTCAAATCTCTATACATCTTGGTCACACCCGGATGAATAGAATATCGCGAACCATGAAACTCTGCCAATAATTTCTCTATCAAGTCATCCACTCTAGGAACACAGATTCTCCCCTTAAAATTTAGCACACCATCCGCATCAAGAGTGGTCTCTTGTGCCTTACCCATCCCAGTCTTCTTTCTAAGTTCCTCCAGATTCTCATCTTCAAATTGTTTGGCCTTGATCTCTTCAATGAAAGTGGCCCTTACCTCAATACTAGCTAACACCCCACCTCTTTCTGAGATGCCCAATTGCATAACTGAGACTCTAAGGTCTGAATTTCATTAGCCAAAGTTCGCTTGGCTACACTTAAGCAAGCTAAACTACCCATACTTACCGCTTTTCGACTCAAAGCGTCTGCCACTACATTACCCTTGCCCGGATGATATAGAATGGTCACATCATAATCTTTAAGTAACTCCAGTCACCTTCGTTGTCTCAAATTCAGATCCTTTTGAGTCAAAACATGCTGCAAACAACGATGACCAGTAAACACTTCACGGTGAACACCATAGAGATAGTGCCGCCATATCTTAAGAGATATTCCTACCGATGCCAACTCCAAATCATGCGTTCGATAATTTCCCTCATGCACCTTCAATTGACGTGAGGCATAAGCTACAACATTCTTGCATCAACACATCACCCAATCCAGAATGAGAAGCATCACAATAAACTATAAAATCCTTACCTTCTACCGGTAATGTTAGAATAGGTGCGGTGGTCAAGAGAGTCTTGAGATTTTGAAAGCTCTCCTCACATTATTTAGTCCACTCAAATGGTATCTCCTTTTTGGTCAAGTTAGTCAAGTGAATGGCAACAGAAGCAAAGTTCTTCACAAATCGACGATAATAGCTAGCGAGACCCCCAAAACTCCTAACTTCAGTCACAGAATTTGGTCAAACCCAATTCTTAACTACCTCAAACTTTTGACGATCTACCATTACCCCTTCTTTTGATACTACATGCCCCAAAAATGCAACCGATTTCAACCAAAATTCACACTTAGAAAATTTAGAATATAATTTTTGCTTCCGAAGAACACCCAAAACTCTACGAAGATGGTTGGCATGCTCTTCCTCACTTTTAGAATAGACAAAAATATCATCAAAAAACACTATAACAAACGAATCAAAGAACATTTTGAACACCCCATTCATCAAACTCATGAAAGTTGTAGGCGCATTGATCAAACCAAACGACATAACCAAAAACTCATAGTTCCTATAGCGAGTTCTAAACGCCATCTTGGGCATATCCTCAGGCCTAATTTTTAATTGATGGTAGCCAGAGCTTAGATCAATCTTAGAAAAAACCGATACACCTTGCAATTGGTCAAAAAGATCATCTATTCGAGGCAAGGTGTACTTATTTTGAATAGTGACCCTATTCAATTGACGATAATCTATACACATTCTCATACTACCATTCTTTTTCTTAACAAACAAAATTGGAGCACACTATCGGGAAACACTAGGATGAATATATCCTTTATAAAGAAGTTCTTGGATTTGAGCCTTAAGCTCTCTTAATTCCACCGGAGCCATGCGATATGGAGGGATAGAAATGGGGCGCGTACTAGGCTCTAAATCAATGCAAAAAATCTATATCTCTATCCGGAGGCATACCATGCAACTCATTAGGAAACAGTTCAGTAAGTTCAGACACCACATGAATAGACTCAATGGACGGAGCCTCAATCTCAATATCCCTAATATGAGCCAAATAAGCTAAACAACCCTGCTCTACCAGTGTACTAGCCCAAATGGAGGATATAATCTTAGTTTGCTTAGGCTTGTACACCCCTTCCCACTCTAATTTTTTCCTTCCCGAAATTTCTAGAGTTACAGACTTAGTATTACATTTAAGCACAACATAATAGGGGGACAACCAAGTCATGCCTAAGAATATGTCAAAGTCAATCATATCCAAAATGACTAAATCAGCCCAAGTCTGAAATCCCATAAACAAAATAGGAAAAGCACGATAGACATGGGTAACTATGACTGACTCTCCAACAGGGGTAGAAACACGAATAGGGGCATCAAGAATATCACAAATCATATCAAAATCTGAGGCAAATCTCACGGATACATATGAATAAGTAGAACCCGGATCAAACAACACATTAGCCATCCGGTCATAGACAAGAATAGTACCTGTAATCACCGCATCAGACGCCTCCACCTCATATTGGCGGAAGAACCCAGCGCCAAAGCGGCATTCTCGAGACAGAGAGTTATTTCAAGAATTCCAAAAATCTCATTTCACAACACACCTCTAACCCACGACACTCAGTAAATACCCTTTACGCTAAGATCGATTTCGAGAGTTTTACTTGCTCGAATTTAATTCCGTAAAGTCTTACGGATTCCTTCACGAGTTTCTAACTACTCATGTAATCAAAATCATAAATTATTCACCCAATTATTACCAGATTTCCCTACACCTCAGAGACTCCGATTTTGTCCAAATTTGGATAAGGTTGGGAAAATCCAAATACTATGAACAAGTTTTTCGGCCCCAAATTTCCCCCCGTTGGCTTTTCTATAATGATGGGAACATGTCGTTACAGTTTCTCTCTGTCTAGCCATTTTTTATTTTTTTATTTTTTTATTTCGAGGATGAAAGTTCAAAAAAAATATAAGTCTAGAAGAGATCGATCAACATAGGTTTGGCCATATTAAAAGAGACAATTTTCTATATGTGGAATTAATTTAATTTGTGATAGATTTAGTGGTTGAGTGCGTGAAAAAATAATGTAATTAGTGACAGATTTTGGAGGTTGAGGACACATTTAACAATTTTCATAGAAAGATAAACTCTAAAAAGTTACTTATTTTCAAAAAAATTCACTTGTGTAGAAAGAAAATTTAATCTAGGGCTAAACTTTTGTAACGACCTAATTTCCATTGTTATGGAAAAGCCAATGGGGAAAGAATTGGGGCCAAAACACTTTTTCGTAGTAACCTGAGATTTCCTAACCTAGTCCCTATTTGGACAAAATCGGAGTCATTGGGGTCTAGGGAAATCTAGTAAAAAAATGAGAGATCTATTAATTAATTTTTTTACATGAGTGGATAACTAAGACGTTAAGGAACCCGTAGGACTTTACGAAATTGAATTCGGGTGAGTAGAACTCCCAAAATTAATCTTAGCGTGGAGGGGATTTTTTGAATGTCGTTGGTTTTATGTGTATTTTGAAATGGGGGTCTTGGAATTATTAAAATAGCTCACTGGTTCGTGCAAGCCGCATTGGTGGGGGTTTTGCCGCTCTGGCGGGGTTGCTACAGCGGGATAAGGGCCGCTCTAGCGGGGCCGCTACAGAGGGATAAGGGCCGCTCTGGCGGGCTCAACGAGACTCAAAGTCGTTAATAAACCCCTAAATGACCTTATTAAGAATTTTTTGACTTTTAGAGCTATGGAATGAACCCCAAGAGACTTCTACCTGTTTTTCACCATTCTTGAGGCTTGAGGTATGTTTTTCACTCCACGAATTCTTTTTTGATCCGTAAAACATAATAGAATGGGTGAATATTGATGGGGGAGGAGTTTGTTATAGATTCTATGGTGGAAACAACCCTAATTTGGATAATTGGGATTATGGGTTAGATCTAGGGTTCATAGAATTGTTAGTAATTCGGGTAATTAGTGATTTTTTATTGAATCTCATATTATATTGGTTGTTTGTAGACCAAGAACAAGTGGAACGAATCCGAAAAGGCAAGGATCAAGTTTCATAGGGTTTCAAGCTTGTTTCGAGGTAGGTAATGGTTGTGATTCTATGAATATGTGATCTATGTTTGTTCTTGCTTTATTATGATACATGTATATATGCGAATGTTTCATTATTGATCACACTTGTTGTAAATGAGGATAATTAAATAATTGTATGTCATGAATCACCTCTTGTTGTATGATTGTGAGAATATACATTGTGATTGTGATTGTGGTTTGTTGAATGGGCGGGTGTTACAATCTGACACACTAACTGGGATCGGTTTCCACGTTCCGACATAAATATGGGATCGGTTGCCACATTCTGGCATAAATATGGGATCGACTGCCACGTCCTGACACACTAACTTGGATCGGGTACCACGAACTGGTATGCTAATAGTTTGGGTTTGGGTTCCACAAGAAGACCATTGAATTGGGTTCCGTGAGAGGACCATTGAATTGTGTTGTGCATCTACTTGTGATGAATTCATTCATATCTAATGATGATTGATATTGAAAGACGCTATGTTTCTATAAATTCATATAACTGTGATATGTGAGAATCGTGAAGTTGTTCATTGTTTGTATATGTTGATGATATTGTATATGTTCGATATGTGCATATGATTATATTGTTGTATTGACTAATCTATGTTACACTTAGTGGGATAGCCGCGTAATCCTACCAGTACACTATGGTTGTGTACTGATACTGCATTTGCTTGTTCTTTGTTGAGTACAGGGCATCTTCAGGCAACTATTGATAAATCTCAGCTAGGTGACTATTGAGCGTGATTGGATTCAAGGGTTAACCAGTTCTTTCAGGCTGCAATGACTCTTTTTTGTTTAAGTCCACTCTTTTCGGACTCAGACTATTTGTTTAAGGTGTTGTTTGGTTTCGGAGTTGCACCCCTTGTTCTTAGATTACTCATTAGTTGAGTTTTGGTACAATGAATTTTAGGTTCTAGGGGTTGAATTTTTGCATTAGTTTTGCTAGTTTATTTAAACCTTGGAGTTTATGGGAACTCTGTATAATTTTTATAGTAATTTAAACCTGCTTCCGTATCTTTAAATGCCTTAGTTTTC
Source organism: Solanum acaule (assembly GCA_036250505.1). Taxonomy (NCBI): domain Eukaryota; kingdom Viridiplantae; phylum Streptophyta; class Magnoliopsida; order Solanales; family Solanaceae; genus Solanum; species Solanum acaule. The sequence continues at coordinate 1,578 of JAJOOR010019301.1, read as the reverse complement.
ATAAAATTTGTTTGTTTGGGTTGTAGTAATGGTTCTCCCACCGGAGGGTTTGTGTGGGTGCCAATCACGAAGGTCTGGATCGTGACAAGTTTTTATCACATATTAAATGAATTTGTTGAATCTTTCTAAATGAATTATCACAAAAATTATTGATCTTATTACTTCATGTAAATGATTGATGGACAAATATTTTTTAGTTTAACCTTTTTGGGTATTCTAGGACTTTGATTAATTTATTAAAATGATACTTGGTATGAGAACATTAATTACTAGAAAGCCAATAGTTTTTATTTTCTCTTGAAAACTTTCTCCATTAATAATTCACATAATGTTTTCTCCTTACAAAAGATCTAACCAAGTGTTTCATATTTCCTACTAGAATATGGATAACAAACAGAAAGTTGATGCTGCTGACAATGCAATATCTATAGATATTCCCATATCTTTTTCCACACCTCACGAATCAAAATTTGATGTTTTAGAGGTAAGCTTTTCCTCCAATTATAAGGTGTTTAATTCTTTTCGTTTTAAGATGTATTCAAATTATTTATTTTATTCCTTAATAAATTTTTAATATTAATTGTATTGAAAAAATGTTCTTCTTTAGAAATAAAACATTTGAAATCGTATCAATGATATATATATATATATATGAAAGAGTATTAATAATACTTTTAAAGTTTCTCTAATACGTCTAAATTCTATGATATGACTTTTAGTTAAGTCTATTCAAGCCAAAAATGAATAGGTCTTTCAAGATAAATTTTGTCTATATGATCTAGTATTAAAACATATAGATAATTTTGCTCCACATCATAACCTCTCAGAGTTGATGTGACAGTACCTTGCTAAAAAATCAAGTAATGAAAAAGCTTAAACATCTACACTTGATTAAACTTGCCATTGATGAAAGTATTTTGAGTAACATTAAACTCATATGAAAATATAGTTTCTTTAAAGAAAAATTGAAAGTAATTTTTTTATGTGAAGATGCTTCAAGACTGACAAAGAGGTTTGAACTTCCCAAGGATATCACTGCTTCTATTACTTAAAACTGATAGAAAAAACATATTTTTTTAATTTTGTGGGGGTATTGTAGAGCTTTTACTAAAAAATTTAAATGTTTGGGGCATTGTAGAACTTTTAGTAACATATATAAATTACTAGTAAGCTAGCAATCATCTTTATTTTATGTTAATGTTTTTATTCATAATCTAGGAGATGCAATAGTGGTCATTCCCATTTTTTTATTGCACTTCAAAATGATTTTTTAGAGTTAGGTTTTTGACAAATTTGATAGGTCAATATCTATATTATTTTGGGAATTCTAGCACTTTGATTAAGTACTAGCAAGTGATTAGTTTTCATCTTTCTTTTTGAGAAGATCTCTAGTCTTTCATACAATTTTTCATTTCACAAAGATCTAAATATATTTTTCATATTTTATACTAGAATATAAATAAGCAGCACCAAATTGATGGAGATGAGATGCAAGTTCCTGCATCTTTTAATGCACGTGAAGAATCAAAAGTTAATGTTTTGGAGGTAAGCATAGTTTTTCTTTTTTAAAACATATAC
>JAJOOR010019300.1:0-24523 GCA_036250505.1 Solanum acaule | reverse complement strand
TGATTTAATGGTTACCTTATTCGATGTTACTACTTATTCACCTAGGAGTGCTCTACGAGGATGGTAGAATGTCTTCTTGTAGTTAACTATTGTATGTGTTGCACCTTGTAGAACCTATTTAGCATGTTATTTCCTTCAAGAAATAGTTAAATTCGTTGTGTACAAGTTGACTGTTCAAATGACAATCTGCAAAGGAACAACCATTGTGAATGCATGACTATCAACTTTCACATCTTCCACTATCATAACTTAATGTAAGCATTGCTAAACTGCTTTGTGTTTTATTGTAGGTGATGAAATTGAAGGAGATGAAAGCAGTACTGAAGACTTGACCTAGGAGTTGACTGGATTGATGTTAATTAACTTTAATCATTTATGTTCTACAAATATTTTTGATTTTGATGAAGATTGAAAACTGTGGTGTGTTTCACCCTTTTTGAACAGTCAAAAAATATTTGTATATTTTGCTATTATTGATATTACTAACCTCTTTGATCTCTGATTGAAATCTTGGTAATGAATAGTTTCTTCTCATGATCGAATTGTGTATTTTATGTTCTATTTTATTATTGTAATAGCTTTATAATATTAGTGGCAGTAGATCAATAGTATCTGTAGCAAAAGCCTAATAATAAATGTTGCAATAGCCTAATAGTAACTGTGGCAATAGGCAAAGAATGGTTGCATTATCCTATAATAACCGTAGCAATAGCCCTAGAGTAATAGTCGTAGTAGTTTAGGACTGTGGCATTATAATATAAAAACCGTCGCAATTGACTACAACGGTGAGAAAATTGCAGCCATAGCATGAAAATAATTGCTGCATAAACATTTATTGCAACGGTTAAACACCGTCCCAATAGATTATTGACCGTCGGCAAATACTTAAAGTGTAAACCGACGGAATAGGGGCTGCTATTGCTACGATTGTTTGAACCGTCGGAATTAATCGTTGCAACAGACCTATTTCTACGCGATCTGTTGTAGCGGTTTCCTAAACCGTGGTGTTAGACGTACTGCAACGGTGTAGCAGCCTATTGCCACGGTAACTGAACTGTTGCACTAGATCAAATTTCTAGTAGTATAAATTGAATCTGAGATCCTTGCATGTCTATAAGTAATAGAGGGACTCTTTGTTATTACAGAAAAATGTAGAGAAATATGTTATTGTGTATCATAAAAATATATTAAAGACAAATATCTGCGCACTTTCTTCCGTATTTACAATTTGCTTTTCAAAAATTATCCAATTCCTAGCCTTTAAGTATTGATCACAAACAATAAGTTCCCATATGTAGCTTCCACTAGCTTTATTTTAAACTGCTTTTAGTGTGTCCTCCTTAAGTACCCTCTCAAGAACCCTCTTTGTTTATCCAACTTGCATAATTTTTTATAAATATTCTTGAATCCTACTAAGCTTGATATTTCTATTTGCTTCACTGATGCGAAAGGTTCTTTATCAGTGGCCTGAGTCTCAACCTGATAGCTTCTTAGGAGGAAATGTTAGCAAACACGGATCGACTCTATGACCTGGCAAAAAAGGGTGCCTTTCAAGATGTGTCTTATTGTTTAGAGATTTTTTAGGGACAGATTACCCACAAATAATAGGTTTATCTAGATGAAGATTATCCAATCTTCTAGATGTTGTTGCTGCTCCTCACCTGCTATGGTATGTAGCATCTCTTCTATAATGGTGTGCTTGCCAAGAAACTATGGAAAATCGTATGTGACATGTTTGGTATTCATTGGTAAACTTATCCTATATACAAATTTCAGTTAACTGATAGAAATTCAGAAGTCATAATTTTGTGATTGCTTTGATCTCTAATATTATCCCTATCATTACTACTTGAGAAATTTGGAGAGTAAGATGTGGGATGAATTATGGTACTGGGAAGATGTATGTCAAGAAGTCTAACCAACATTTCTTTTACTCTAAATGAAGTAGAAAAATGTTAGTTCCAAAAGATCAACTTGGGACTCAATTGGGAGGAGATAACTTGTAATTTGGACAGAAACATTAGGATTGAGAAGACCATTTTGTACACTGAATACGACCTATAGGTATGTGTCAAAATACATGCTAATTTCAGCTGTTGAAATGATAAGTGTGGTGGAGGGGGTATTGTTAGGGACAAAGATGGTCTAATGATTATTGCCTACTCACTGGTTTTGAACAAGGGCACTAAAAATTGGGCTGAGGGCTCTACTTTTCTCTTTGGTATCAATTGGTGTTTAGAGAATGGATTCAATCCATAGTAGCTGAAAGTGATTCTAAGCATCTAATTGAGGCAATTTAAGGGTAAAAGCAGGATCCTTGGAGTAATATGGAAGTTAATGAAGACATTAAGAAGCTCAAAGTTGTGAATGGTTTCAATAGTCAACATGTTTACATGGAGAGTAATGAAGTTGCTGAAAAGCTTGCTTTCCCTAAGTGATGACCTCTAAATTACTAAGTTGTATCATACCTTGAATGAGCTCTATATCCAAGTGAAGGCCTACATGAACATGGATAGATGAAACAAACGTTACATTCGTATAGTAAAGAAAAAAAATGTAGATATCAACTTTTGACCCACTTTAAATCTTGTAATTTGTTGGTAGTTGCTAATGTAGGCCTCTCTATCCCCTTATCAATGATTTCTATCTCATCTCTCCTTTTAACTATGATAATTTATTATCTTCAAATCTGACTAGGAATGCCATTGGTTGTAAGGGGATCCCACAGATCATTGTATCCATATTTTTTAGAAAGATGAATAAAATACTTAATAAAAGAATATCTCCAGCTTGAAGTTGCATTTTCAGACAATTTATGAGGCCTTTTAATTTTTTCTGGTCCATGTGCAGTCAACAAACAAATGAAGGGAATTTTGTGTGATTTTCCTATCACATAGGCAACATTCGGCAGAGTCCATATGGATATCTAGTACTATAGGATAATTATAAGGATTCTAAATCATAAATTTGCATCTAACATTTCTATCATTTTAGCCATGTAGTATTATATGAAAATTTGCTAGTGATATAATGTGTTGTTTGACTGCTGCCTCTACTGATTAAAGTTTGTCTAAAATGGCTACTTCCAATGATGCAGTTCACTGATAACAATTGTGTTGTCTCTTTATAATTGCTAGACATTTTTTTCTTAACGTAATATCATATATTTTATTTTTCTCAGGATGCTGTGATGTCTAAGATCACATCTGCATCTCAACTTGTAGATGAATTTGGTGAGTCTCCGACAATTGATTTTTCAAAGATTTACATGGATGAAGTGGGTGGGGTTAAGAAGGCATGTATATATGGTCTTGGTTCTCAAGCAACTTTCTATAAGAACATTTGTTCATCATCTGCTTCAACTGCTCAGCCTCAAGATTGTGATTTTGATGATGAGGGAGGAGAAGAAGGAGGAGATGAGAGAAGAGATACGACATGAATTGCTTGAAGAAATGAAACACGAAATGCAGCTAGAAATGCAAGAGCAAGTTGATAAGATTCTCCAAGAACGTTTGCCCATCCTCATAGCTGGGCTGCCTAAACCACCCCCTGGTACACTGCCCGCTGGTACACCTCCAACTGGTACACCACATTAGCTTAGACATGACCCATCATCAAATAATGATATGAGTCATTTAAAATTTCCAAACTATTGTAGGCAGATCTTTCATTGTTTGTTTTTAAAACTATTGTAGGCAGATCTTTCATTTTTTGTTTTTAAAACTATTGTAGGCAGATCTTTCATTGTTTGTTTTTAAAACTATTGTAGGCAGATCTTTCATTGTTTGTTTCTGTATTTGGATTTTTTTTTAACTCTTCATCTTAGCTTTTGCATTGTTTTATTCAAGTTATAATTTATCAAAGAATCACTGGATTTTATTATGTTTTCGGACTTTTTAAGATTCGTAAAAGCTATTGATTAATATAAATATATAAAGTGAAACTTTACTATCGAATTACCATTTAGTTAGTAATATGGAAATATACATTACCAATCACTGATCGAATATTGACCATAAATGATATATATTACCAACAAAATCACAATAAGTTAGTAAGCTTCCTAACAAATTACTAATGAACTTTTTGTGTTTCTAAAATACTAACCAATTAGTAACGTAAGTTACATGAGTAGATAGTCATTCTTAGTTATAGATTTAAAATTCATTTGTACTTTACCAACGAAATACCAACACGTTTTTTTCTTAACCAAAATTACTAACTGATTACCAATGTATTTTGGTGAATTTACTATCGAGCTTACCAACCAAGTTGTTATCTGTTATATAATTGCTAACCAAATACTAACAACATTTTATTTTATTTTAGTATATTTACCAGCATGTCATTAACATAATTGAATAGTGAAGAACCAAATTTACTAACTATTTTTCTCTTCGTTAGTAAACTTCCTAACAATATGCCAACCGAAAATTGCTTGGTGAATTTACCAACGAAAATTTCAAGGCCACGTTTGAACAATTACCGATAAGTTTTTATGTGCTTACCAACTGATCTTTAACTGGTTATTTTACCAACTAATTTTATGTATCATGATGATTGTGAATTGCGTTGTTGTCACCTTTATTGATTGATGGATGAAATGTTTGATATCATGAATGTGGACTTGAATTGCATAAATTGTTGTCTCTTCCATGTGGTGTGATATTGCTTGTGTGCATTGATTGTTGAACAATGTGATGAGACATGCGGAAGTTATGATGTCGAGGTCATTTTCGGCGAGTGCTATTATGCCGAAGTCATTTCCGGTAAGTGTTCATGATGTCAAGGTCGTTACCGAAGAGTGCTATTATGCCGAGGTCATTTCCGACAAGTGTTTGTGATGTCGAGGTCATTTTCGGCTAGTGAATTGATATAAAGCCGATGAGAAATGGTCCCGGCTAGTGATTTAATTTAAAGTTTATGGAAAATGGTTTTGGCTAGTGCTTTGATATAAAATTGATGGGAAATGGTTTCGGCTAGCGATATTGTGCCGATAGGAAATGGTTCCAGCGAGAGATTGATTATTGTGATTTGATGCATTTTGATGCTTATGGGTGATTTTCTTGTTGAATTATGACTATTGAATTGTGATTATTGAGCCTTGTGAGCTGTGTATTGTAGAAGTATTAGGTTGACCTGAATTCTGTGCAAGTTGTAGTTTGAGGACGTTCGGTTAGAGTGAAAGGAGCATTCATTTTCTAGTTGGATACCTTGTTTATTAGGTTGCTTACTGGGTACCATGTTGTTGGTACTCACTTCTTGCTTCTACACTTGTGTAGGTTCTGAGCTCGGGTTAGCATTACTGTTCCTTCTTTTCTTACTTCTCGAGGCTTGTTAAAGGATTATTGAGAGGTAGTTGCTTGTCATCCTGACGGACCCTTTCTTTGTTTTCTTTATGCATTGTTCTACTTGAGAAACAAAGTCTGAGACTTGTACTTATCTCTTAATTCCGCACTTTATGTATGTAGTGACTTGTACATGTGACAACCACATTTTGGGAGGTTTTAATAGAAAGACTAAGTTTTCCGCTTCATTTTGTTCTTGCTTTATCTTTCCATTTTTCTTTCGTTTTATCGGATTGAGGCTGACTTGTCTTGGTGGGTTGTGACAGAGACTCAGGTCGAAACCCATGGGGGACTCACAAGGTCCATGTATCTGTCGAAATCCTTTTCTTTCGGCATATTTCATTCGCCAATCGATTTCGTATTTAGAAAAGTAGATCTACCAATCATTTTTGCCTCCATGATTATGGACTGAGGACTATAAAGGCTAAGGTTGACCCTCAGCAACCCTTCGCGAACACGGACCCTCTTCCGCACCCACGAATTTCAAAAACCCCGACCCTCCGCGATTGTGGCCTGAGGCCCGTGAATGCAGAGCCCAACACCCTAACTCTTCATGATTGTGGCTAAGCCTACACAAACGCGGAGGTCCTCATACGTATCCTTTGCTATCATGGTCACCAGCTCCGCAAACGCGAAGAAGAGGGCTCCAGAACACCAAACCATCAACACACATCAAGACACAAAAAATCACCAAATAGACACTCGTAATTTGTTCGAAATTCCGTGCATAAAAATTAGATATGGTATCCTACTAAATTGAACGTTTTAGACTAAATGAAATCGTCAAAATACAAATTCAAGTCTCCTTGACTCGAAATCCGTTTCAGTTGCAATAAACTAATTTTACCCAAAAATATCAATTGCTCTCGGAACCTCTGAAAATTCAATCAAGACCTCACCTAGGCCTAAAATCATTCCTCGAATCCAATGGAATCATCAGAAATCCAATCCGAGCGTCCGAACTCCGTATGTTGACCAAAGTCAACTCTTGACCTTATTACACTTAAATTTCCAACTCAAGGGCTCTATTCCACAAAAAACTTTGAAACTGCAAACAACAAGACCTGTAGACCAAATTCTGCATTGTGAAGCTGGTGGAATTGACGAAATTCTATTCCAAGATCGTAGCTCCGATTGATGTCAAAAACCACTTTTAACAACTTAAATGCTTCAAAACTCTGAAACTTTCAAAAATCGTAATTTTTCTATTCAAAATCAACTTCATAAACTGATCAAACATGATTCGGGATAATTATCGAGAGATATAAGATGATAATTTTTTGAATTGTTTTACAAAAATGACATGCGGGGTCATTACAGACATAATGAAAATAGACTGACTACCAAAGATATTAATATAGCCAAATTTTTATTTTACATAAAATAAATAGCTAAAAATTAGATATAATATAAAAGACTCAAGCAACAAATAACACAGATTAAAAATGGAAAAAACGTGAGATTCACCTCTCTTTACGGTTCCATTATTTTGCCAGTGATTATTCTTTTGACAGTCGATTCTTCTTTGATTTCACCATTGATATTACTTCAATGTCACAGTCAATTCATCGATTTAGCCAGTGATTTTGTCAATATCTCTATTGATTTTATCAACTTCTATATTAAATATTAGTAAAAAATTGTAAAATAACAAAATTATAAGATTACAATTGAAAATAAAATGAAGAAATCAAAATTTCTTCAGGCTGCGCGTATATCTCGCTCTCTTTAAGGAGATTCAAACCTACTGCAGCAAATGTTTTCACCGGCCCAGCAGTAGTCCTCTTGACTTGTTCCCTTCGGGATACAACAACCTAATCACAAAGTGTAACTCAACAAACTTTTGACAAGAGTTGAGTCCAAAGCTCTACAAAAAGAACACTTCCCTTCAACTAGTAAGAACTCTCTTTTTGACTAACTTTATGCACTCTCTATTTTCGTGTATGTGTAAAAACCAAATGAAGATCACTACTATTTATAGTTGAGAAAATCTTCCTAACAATGAATAGGAAGATAATGGGATAGTAAATAGTAAAGATAAATGGCCTAAGAGTTACATAGGTTACGAGGAATAATGAAGGAATAAAGAGTAATATAATAAGTGTAACGGTAAAGGCCACCAACGGCTAAGAGCTGCTTCAAGAAATGGAGTTGTAACATAACAAAACAATAACTCAAAATGGAGTAAAGCAGCAAAAAAGTGCCACCAACGGGCAGCACCCACTACTCCCCACGTTCTGCAAATAAAAGTCAACAAACGTATGTTCTAATGCAACAATGAATAGAGGAAGTAATGAAAATGGTCAATGTGGCAATGTCAATATGCAATATTTTTTTATAATATTAAAATGCCCGGCCCACACTAACAATCCCCCACTCATATTAATATTAACTAATAGAATCTATTAGTTGAAGGAAGAATACTATGCATAATGAAGGTGTGTTGTGCATTGAACCTCCACTTGGTGAAACAATAATTTTTACTCCAAAGTCGTAGTGGTCTCAGACTTGAACTATGACTACTTAAGGGAATTAAAATATCACTGCTAACACACAATAATCAAGGTGTTGACATGAGCTTTAAAAGCCAGCACGTTACGACCTTGTTCTATTCCGATTTCATGAGTGCTTTTGAGAATAAGCCCAATTCTCATAGGAAGCGCCCTACTTCCACACTCACATATATGAAATATGTAGAGAGTGCTCCTGTAAGTTTAACACTCCACCGTACCCATACGGGCTACAAATTTTTCATTAAGAGTTTTGAAAACTCAACCTCCACAATTTACTACAGGAAACAATGCACTCATATCTTAGGAAGGAATAAAAAAAATAGTGCATATTTTTTCACAAGTCATCATATGATTAGTTTTTTCCTGTGAACCTAGTTATAGGATCTCTAGTCCCAGGTTAGGTTTCCTCATATATGACTCAAAGATTTATAGGCTTCAATTCCATCCCCTCGACGTGCTCCAGACCTTTCTCTCGTTAAGGCATTAGTAAGAGGATCTGCAAAATTATCACACGATGTGACATAATCAATATTAATGGTACCATTAGTCAAATACGATCTTACATTACTGTGTTTCCTCCTTATAGGTCTGGATTTACCGTTGTAGTAACAATTTTGAACTCTACTAATCACAGTGGCATATCACAATGAATTAAAATAGGAGGAATTGGTTTTTCAAAATAAGGTATTTGAAATAATAATTCTCTTAACCAATTCACTCACTAGCTGAAGCTAAAGCAATCAGTTCAGCCTCTATGGTAGAGTTAGCAATTTTAGTTTGCTTTTTTGATCTCCAACTAATAGCACCACCACCCAAAGTAAAGACATAACCAGTGGTAGAACAGGAATCACCTGATAAAGTGTCCAAATCTACATCAAAAAAGCCTTGAAGTACAACAAGATATTTTTATAGAACAAATCACAATTTTTTGTTCCAATTAAATATCTCATATCTTTTGTTATAGTATGCCAATTTTCATTACCTGGCTTGCTTGTAAACCTGCCAAGTACTCCTACTACATATGGAACATCAGGCCTAGTGCAATCAGTCACATATATCAAACTTCCGATTATGCTAGCATATTCCTTTTGATTTGTTACATCATTTTCACTTTCAATAGGAAATAAGTGAAACACTTGAATCAAAAGGATTTACAACATGCTTGCAATCATGAAACTTGTATTTTTTTAAAATTTTCTCAACATAATATGACTGGCCAAGGAAAATTTCATCGCATGTTCTTGTTATTTTTATTCCAAGAATAAAATTTGCCTCACCAAGATCTTTCATATCAAAATGGCTTCTAAGAATTTTTTTTGTTTCATCATTCACATTTCATGTTAGAGCCAAAGATCAATTAATCATCAACATATAGGCAAATAATAACATGTGACTTATGTATTTATCAAACTCATTTGTTACCCATTTTCAATCATGCAGGAATCAAACTTTTCATGTCATTGCTTTGGTGCCTGTTTCAAGCCATATAGGGATTTAGTAAGTTTACATACTTTACTTTCTTGGCCTGCTTCAACAAAATACTCGGGTTGATCCATATAATTTTTTTCATTTAGGTCTCCATTTGAAAAAGCAGTTTTACATCCATTTGATGAATTTGCAAATCAAAATTTGCAGCCATGACAATTAAAAGTCTTATGGATGTAATTCTTGTTACTGGAGAAAAAGTATCAAAAAATTCTAGGCCTTCTAGTTGCTTAAAACGTTTTTCAACTAGTCTAGCTTTATATTTATCAATAGATCCATGCAGTTTCAACTTTTTTTGTAAGAACCATTTGCAATCAATTGTTTTACAACTCGGTGGTAAATCAACTAACTTCCAAGTTTTATTAGAAATTAGAGATTTCATTTCATCATTTACAACCTCTTTCCATATAATAGAATCATGTAAAGATAATGCTTCTTTCAAATGGAGAGGGTCATCTATATTAAACACATAAAAATCAGGACCAAATTTTTTTTCTACTCTAGCTCATTTACTTCTTCTTAACTCAAAATCATCAATTTCTTTATTTTATAAAGTAGAAGTAGAAGAACTAGGTAGTGACAAAATATTTTGTTCAATCCTCTGACACCAACTATTTTTAGAATCAAAAGGAAATTTATTTTCATGAAAAATAGCATCACCTTATTCAATTATAACATTATCTTCAAGATTAAAAAATCTATAGGTTGTACCATTTGAAGTATAACCAAGAAAAAGACAAGTAGTAACTTTCTTACCAAATTTTCTAATCTTGGGATCGATTAGACTCATAAAGGCTAGACAACCCCAAACTCTTAGATATTCCAAACTTGACTTGTGATCTTTCCACAATTCAAAATGTGTCCATTTAGACTTTTTATGAGGCACTCAATTCAACACCTAACAAGAAGTCAAAATAGCTTCACCCCATAAATTTAAAGGTGCATGTGACTCAATAAGCATGACATTAGTCAATTCAACCAAAGTTATATTTCTCGTTTCTGCTACACCATTAGATGAAGGAGAATAAGGAGAAGTAGTTTCATGAGTTATTCCCACTTATCTAATAAAAGAATTAAACTAATTCGATTCATATTCACGGCCTCTATCACTTCTAATTCTTTTTATTCTTCCAAACTGATTTTCAACTTCATGGAGATAAACTTCAAAATTTTCAAAAGCATTACTTTTATTTTTCATCAAGTAAAAAATATGTAAACTTAGAAAAATTATCAGTGAAAGTGATAAAATATTTATTACCTCCACGAGTTAAAATTCCTCCATGTTCACAAATATTAGTATGAACTAATTCTAACAAATGAGTTTTTCTTTCAACTTGAAAATGAGGCCTTTTAGTAATTTTGGCTTTACTACAAGTCTCACACTTTTCAAAATTCTTTTTAATCATTGAGATTAATCCTAAACTACTCATGATTCCAACATAACGATCATTAATATGACACAAACGAGCATGCCAAAAATTGGTAGAAGAAAGCATGTAAACAGAAGTAGAAACTTTATTTATTTCAACATTCAGTTTGAACATCCCATCATAAGCATACCTCTTTCCCACAAAAATACCCTTCTTCACAATTACATATTGATAAGATTCAATAATCTGTTTAAAGCCTGCTTTATTGAGAAGAAAACTAGACATCAAATTCGTTTTCATGGAAGGAGTATAAAGTACATCTTTCAAAGTTAATACCCTTCCAGAAGTAAAACACAATTCAACATCTCCCGTTTCAAGCACTTGAGTTGTGTGAGAATCATCAAGCATGATGATTTTGGGCTCCTCAAAATGAGTATATTTTTTAAAACAATCTTTGTCGTAACAGACATGACGGTTTGCACGAGAATCGGCCCACCAACCATCAACATTCTCAACCATGTTTATGTTGGTAATCACCGCCACAAAAGGTTCTTCGGTAACATTTGCCTGAGGGTTAGGACCACGTTTTCAGAATCAGCAAAATCGAGCAATATGCCCTCTCTTGCCACAAGCAAAGCACGGTCCCATATCTTGAACTTGTTGATTTTGTGCTTGGTTATTTTCACCATTATTTTTCTTGGGAGGTCTACCGTTATTTTTCTTGAATTTTTTCTTCTTAGGCTTCAAAGAAGTATTTATGTGAGATTCAGGAATAGCATTATTCGAAGTAATTAAATTTACCTTCGTTGTGATGCTGCTCTCTTCTGATTGTAAAAGTGCATCTTGGCCCCTTGCCTCTTCTTCCATGCGAATTTTCATTATCAAGGTTTCATGAGAGGTTTCCTTTTGTTTGTAGTGCATAGTTTTTTGAAATTTCTTCCAAGAAGGTGGAAGTTTATCTACTATGCCACAAACAATAAGGTTATCTCCAATTTTAACCTCCTCGGACCTAATCTCTCCAACAATCATTTTAAAGTCTTGAGTTTGGTCTACCACTAATTTGTTGTCCACCATTTGAAATCGAAAAAAATCTACTAGCCACATATTTTTTCACTCCAGCCTCTTTGGTATCATACTTACTCTGCAATGCTTTCCAAATTTTCTTTGCACTAGAGTAAGTTCTATCATAATAATCATAAAAAGTACCAGATAGACAATTAAGAATATAATACCAACATTTATATGAATCAACATCGTACTTTTCCACTTTGTCTAGATGAGAAGTAGTTTCATCATCATTCATAGAGGTGATGTCAACTTTATTAGGATTCTTCTCAGTTAACACATAAGAAACAATGAGAAGACTTAAGTAGAAAATATTTTTACCCTTCCATCTCTTGAAATGGTTACCATTGAACTGAAATGGCTTGTTAAGATATTCCATCATTCGCGATTTTTTCAATTGTAGCCATTACGAATCTCCTTAAAATTGTTAGTGAAAAATTGCAAGATAACAAAATTACAAGATTACAATTGAAAATAAAATGAAGAAATAAAAAATTTTCAGGCTGAGGTGCAGATATCTCGCTCTCTTTGAGGAGATTCAAGCCCGTTAAAATCCAGCAGTAGTCCTCTTCACTTGTCCCCTCTAGGATACAATAGCCTAATCACAAAGTGTAACTCAACAAACTCTGGACAAGAGTTGAGTCCAAAGCTCCACAAAAAGAACACCTCCCTTCAACTAATAAGAACTCTCTCTTTGACTAACTTTATGCACTCTCTATTTTCTTGTATGTGTAAAAATCAAATGATGACCACCACTATTTATAGTTGAGAAAATCTTCCTAACAATAATGAGGTAATAAATAGTGAAGATAAATGGCCTAAGAGTTACATAGATTACAAGGAATAATGGAGGAATAAAGAGTAGTATCATAAGAGTAAAGGTAAAGGCCACCAACAGCTAAGAACTGCTTCAAGAAATGGAATTGTAAAGCAGCAAATAAATATGTCAACAAAAGTTTGTTCTAATGCAACAATGAATAGAGGAAGTAATGGCAACAGTTAATGTGGCAATGTCAATGTGCTAAATGACCAGAAAAATATGGCCGGAATTTGATCAGAATAGTGAAAAAGACTGTTATAGCCTTTTCCCTTCAAAATAAAATTAACTTTTTGATATTTTCTAAATAGTATGAGCATTTATTATTTTGATATTCCTTTTTTTTTTTTTTGGTCATTTTACTTCTCCTTCTTGACTTTTTTTTTTGTATCTTTTTATAAAAAACAAGAATATGGTGAAAATAAATAATTATATTTAAGCACTTAAATTGGTTAAATTCATCCCATGAAATGAAACTAAAAAAATATTTACTTTATGTATCTATTGGAACTTCATCAATGTAAAACATTTTTTTAAGAGCACAAAAAAAAAACATAATTTATTTGATTTAATGTCAAATTCTCTAGGTATATATAATTAATACATTAATTATTTTTTGTAATATGACTGAATTTCAAATACACTCACTATATTTCAAACTTAAACATTTACACTTTATGTACTATAAGAAATATACACTTACACCTCCAACTAAGTTTATCTATAACTAATTATATTAAAATATAATTATTAAATAATAAACTAAAACTATAAAAAAAATTGTGACGTTATTCTTACAAAATTAATTAGGGTCGATACTTATAAGTAATACAAATTTTATGATTTCTATAATGTTTTGTTGTTTATCATATATAAAGTGTTTTGAGTTTTGCCTGACTTTATTGAAATATTTTCAAATTATATTTACAAAATTACTTAAATATGTATTTTAAATTTATTTAAACACAAATTCATAAACTTACTTAGTTAGAACTCATATTAATAATAATAAATAAGTAATAGTTCACATATTATCAAGTCAACATAATATAAGGGTGCAAAACTATGACATATTCAATATGATTGTTGTTAAATAGGATCGACACTGATGAACTATATGATTTTTATAATATTTTGATATCTACCATCTCTAAAGTGTTTCGAGTTTTGATTGTCATTATTAATATAGTTTTAGATTATATTTTAAAATATTCAAATAAATAGCTTAAATTTATTTAAACATAATAATTAATAAAATTATATACTTAGACGTCATATTAATAACAAATATGAGTAATGATCTATAAGTTATCAAATTGACGTAATATAGTGCTGGTACAAGACTATAATTAACATTAACACGTTACTCTCGGGGATTCTTAGCAATATACAGTATACTTTAGTAAATTAAATATGGATTCTAAAATTTACAATTGAATGATAATGATTAATACGGTTCTTCATTAATTAATTAATCGTTCATACATCGTGTGTGTTTTTCTTTTAGAAAAATAATAATATAATTTTGGGGCTTAGATATTTTAAATAACTATTAATAATAATGCATTTTTTGTAGTGATGTCTTGAATTAAGAAAGTCATTTCTTATAATATAATTGCCTTAATATCAAGGTTGACTACTCTCTTTTAAATATAATACTAACATTGATATGAATAATCAAATAAGGTTCAAAATATTTTTTACACTTTATTACTATACCACATTTTTTGTTTGATCTTCATAATATAATATTGTGCAGATTATGTTGGATTATTATTAGGAGAAAAAGATTTGATATACTCCTTAATTCTGTGATATAGAGATAATATATATTTTGTAAAAAAAAAGGTCACATATACTTTTAATGTTACATGTGCAAATTAAATAACTCATATATCCTCTTTTGACTAATGAAACTTAAAATTTGGATTTTTAATTTATTTATTTTAGTTATTTAATCAAACAATATTCATATAGAGGTAAAACGGATAGTTTTTCACGTGATTTTATTTTTGAGTTTTTTTAATTCAACGGTTAATTTGGGTCTTAATTATCTCCCTCATGAATATATTTGTTTATCATTATTTGAGTTTGTTGTTCCTATTTAATTTTTCGCTTTCATTCTTTAGTGTGGAAAACATGAGAAATAAAAAGAAATAGTGAATGAAATAAAAATGTTTTTTTTTTAAAAAAAAAGTAAACTAAAATTAATTATTTTTTTGCGGTTATTTTGAATTTTATTTTGTAGTTGTAAAAAAAGTTGATGCATCTATAATAGACTTTGCAAGAAGATGAGTGAAAAATTAAATTTGATCATCAACATAGTAAATCAAAATTAGTCATTGAATTAAAGAAGATAAAAAAAGAGACAAAAATTCATGTATGAAGAGGATTAAATATACCTCGAAATATTGCGAGAAGGGTCAAATATACCTTTTATATTTTTATTTTGTTAAAAAAATTTAATAAGTTTTTCACTTCCGTCAGCCAAAAATGATCTTGGCTCTTCAAACATACCTCAATATACTGCGAGAAGGGTCAAACATACCTAGTATAATTTTTATTTTATCAAAAAAAAAAAATTGAATCAATTTTTTCACTTCTGTCAGCTAAAAAAGATTTTAGCTATATCAAAATTATATATGTAACAATTGAAATAGATGTGAGCCACTTTCTTTTAACAAAAAATATATTATCTCTAAATCACAAAGTTGAGAAATATAATTTATTATTATTATTATTAGTAGTAGTAGTAGTAGTACTAGTATATAAATGGCCAGTATATATGACACTTTTGATTAATAATTTTACTTGTTAAGTTATTTTATGAATCTTGAATTTGAATTGAGTGTGAGATAAATTTATTTTAAATTTAATATTATTAGTGTTTATCTTGCCATTTAAATTTTAAATTTTATTTCTTAATTGTAAATTTCAAATTTGTGTTCTTTATAATTTATATTGGAAAGTAGAGGGAAGAAAAGAAATTATTAAGGCTATCATTTTGTAGCCTTTTTAAAAGAAATTGAAATTAACATGTATTTATGGAAATTATGAGAATCCGGGAACTATTCCCCATGTATTGGGAAACTTTTCATGTATTAAAAAATAATTAATAAATTTAAATTTAAATAAGGGTAAATATGTCAAAAAGTAAACCTGTTTATAGTGTGAAATTGTGAATGTGTCATTCTGGCCATTATGACCAAAATTTTCTGGCCAAAACGTTTTTTCTTTTTTTATAACATTAAAATGCCCCACACTAACATTAAATAATCATTTTCATGGTTTATTAATTTCTCCCTTATGATTGAACACAATCGTGAATGGGAGCCTAACAATAAATATGTCATTTACGCCGTTGATGTTGTTGTTGTTATTAATTTGATTGTGATTTCAAAGATTTAGCGACTATTGTTTGTATACAAATTAATGTCCATATCAAGGTGTTGAAAAATAAGAAAATACAAAATACATAATCATATACTAGAACAATATATGATACATCATAAAAATTACACATTGAGGACTATATATTATAATATACTCAACAAATTCAGTTTACCCTATATATAAGCTATACACTAACTATACATTATGATACACTCACAACTAAATATAAGTTATCTATACATAAATTTATCGAAATAAAAACGAAGATGATACCAATAGGAACTAAGAAGTAATGATAAAAAGTAAAACATGATTTGTCTTGTCTTCTTTTGAGAAGAGAGCCTAATAATTGATGAGTTTACTTATCAAGAATTTCCAATTTATCTATGTTTAAGCTGTTATGAACGGACATTCTACGTAATTATTCCTTATTAATTCAGCTCGTTTGAATTATTCAAAGGCTACTCTCAAATACAAAACAAAACAAAAAAAAAATTAGGAACAAACAAAAAGACTGAAGAAGAAAAACCAAACTAGGAAATGATTGATATTTTTTTTTTATAAGCCATAATTGCATACTTTTTCCAAGACTCAGAATCCAATACTCCCTGCATCCCTAATTACTTATCCACTTTTAAATTGACACACCTATTAAGAAAACAATTATTGACATAACAGATTTACCATTTTACCCCTATTAATTATGAAGTGGATGGATTAAAAATTTAAGATTTTCAAGAAATTGTACCTTTTTCAAAGTAATTAATTGAGGGTATAATAGGTAAAATTATTTTGTACTCTCTTGATTTGTCAAAATGAATAAGTAATTAGGAACAACTATAAAATGAAAAGTGGACAAGTAATTAGGGACAGGGAGTAGCTTTCACCGACTTCATTAGTGTTTTGATTCTAAATTCTGAAATAATTTAAATAATTATTTAATCACAAAATTTTGATCAATTTTTTTAAAAATAAATTTTAAATTCTTTGTGTTTTTAAATTTCATTCACAGAACTTTAATTTTTATAAATAAATTGCATGTTAGGAACAAATTCAAATATTCAAAATTTTAAAATTTTAATTTCAAAATTTATAGTTAAACTGAACCTTCTTGTCTTGTTCTATTGTGGAGTCATTTTACTACGAACTTTGGACTAAGAATTATATATTTATAATATTTTCTTTAAAAAGAATTATTAAATTTTATATACTTCCTCCGTTTCAAGAAGAATGACCTAGTTTGACTTGGAACGAAGTTTAAGAAAAGAAAGAAGACCTTTTAATCTTGTGGTTGTAAATAAAAGTTATGTCAAATGTACCAAAATGTCTTTTAATCTTGTGGCCTTAAACATGTCACGTGGAAAGTTTAAATTTAAGTGTTGCTAAAAGAGGAAAGGAGTTATTCTTTTTTAAACAGACTAAATCCAGTTTCGCGCCGGGAAGTCCCTCATTGGGGGGTAAAGCGATCCCTAACAAAGGCGACTCCGTACCCAAGGGAGCTCGAATCCAAGACCTCTTGGTTAAGATTGAAGGAGTACTTACCACACCACCACAACCTTTGTTGGTTTTTTACATTTCATATTATATAGGAGTAATTGGCAACAACAAAATGCAGTGCGTTGGGATGTGCCATGTGGCAGCATATACATTTATTAATGCACTGCAAATTAAAAGCAAATAATTTAGGAAAATGGACAAGTATCCAATTTGAGGGCCACCCCATAGTTTCAGTCAGGGGTGTTAAAAGGGTTAGTTTGGATATGTTATTAGTCAAAATTAAAATTAAAATTAAATTAATTAAATTGGTTTTAAAATTATCAAACCAAATATAATATATATTTATTTGTTTGGTTGTTTTTGGTTTTGGTTCGATTTGGTTATTAATCATAAGCAAAAATAAAAGAGATAATTCATTCAAAACGTGAAAAAAGTGATAAAAATCCATTCAAAATGAAAAATAGTTAGAATGACTGATATTACATAACTTTCAATCAATGAATTTACTATGAAAAATGCTTCAAAAATCATTATTTTTACTTAGAAGGAAGAGATAGTGATATTTTTAATCCACACAGAATTGTCATAAACATTCATATACATTAAATCAATAAGATAAATGTCCTCACCTTGGGCATTTATACTTTCATAAGTAAATTTTAAAGAAATTTTGATGAAAACATATATAAGATCTTTCATATTGTTTATTAAAATAATATATTATGTATGTATAATAATAAAAATATATGTATATAATTTTTCGGTTCGGTTATTTCTTCTGTTTTTTCTAACAAAATCATAACCAATTCAAATACTACCGGTTTTAAAAAAATCTAAAATCAAATCCAAATAAAATCGTTTATTGAACCAGTTTGGTTCGATTTTTTGGTTTTATTCCAAAAACGTGAACACCCCCCTAGTTTAGTAGCGGACTCAGGATTGCCATTAAGGGGTGTCAATGGCGATATTAAAAAATATTGTAATAAGCCTAGTAGGACTAGGACTAGAACTCACAACCTCAAAGAATTTTTGTAACTGTAACATCTCGCAATTTGAAATAACTAGGAAGAAGTTGAGCATTGGAAATATTCATTTTTGGAAGGAATTAAACACTTGGAAATTTGTTTTAGTTAGGAAAAGTTGAGTCTTGGTAAACTTCAACCGACCATAACTCCTAGCTCAGGATGAGTTAGGTGTACTTCTAGATATGGTTGGAATGATCTTTCCAACGCCTCCGAGTTTGCGCGATTCCGTGTTTGTATGAGTAAGTTATT
This sequence comes from Solanum acaule, assembly GCA_036250505.1. Lineage (NCBI taxonomy): Eukaryota > Viridiplantae > Streptophyta > Magnoliopsida > Solanales > Solanaceae > Solanum > Solanum acaule. The sequence goes on along the minus strand of JAJOOR010019300.1, from coordinate 5,761 downwards.
CCCTTTGAAAGTTGGACTGTTGGATTAAGGAAATGTCCAATCAGGATTCTTAAGGGTGTTTTGGTCTTTTCCATACCCTATTATTTTAATTCGTTTTTGGTGAATTAATTAAGTGTAAAAACTGAATTGGTTCAGTTTAGGCAATTGGAGATTTACGCTAGGGTTCTTGGAGAAAAGAGGAGAAAAAGCAAAGTTCATCGATTTCGTGGAGAATTGCTTGTGGATTTCGTCGGGGGTGATCCCTACCATGTATGTGAGGCTTTCATAACGTTGGGATCGTTCTCTCACATGCCAAACATATTTATTTCAGCATGGATTCGTCCTAAAAGAGTTTGAAAGTTGATGTTCTTGATACATATTCTTGTTTTTGATGTGGTTCTTGAATTTGGCTGATATGGGGAAGTTTCTGAGATCGTTACGTCGTATTATAGAGTCGTTTCGAGTTAGGTTCTTAGGTATATTTTTTGGGTATCTGTATCTAAAAGAAATTTGAGAAAAAGAACCCAATTAGGGCGAATTAGGGCTGGAAAACTAAGAAGAAATTTCGTTGGTCAAAATTTGGCAGTGGTGGCGCGTCACGGAGCTGTTTCCCAGTTTTGGGAAAATTCGTTTCGCGTCGCGGAGCCGTCATGGAGTGTTCTGCCTAAAAGGTTATTTTTGAAACCAAAATTCAAATGCCTCTCCGCGCCGTGGACCCATTCTAACATTTTGATAATTCGACCTTTTTTCATGTTTAGCTATCTAAATTCATTCCTAAACACTTTCCTATCACAAATCTCGATCCTTGAATCCATAAATTCAATTCAAGGAAAGTTAAGAGTCAAGTCAAGGAAAGTCAAGAGTCAAGTTAAGAGAAGTTCTTAAAGTTTTCCAAAAGTCTTTTGCAAACGTTTTAACTTTGTTTTGAGACTTAAGTTTTGAGTTAAGAAAAGAGTAAAGATTGAAATCACTTCTTCAAAAAGAGTATATCGGGACTATGTATTCCTAAAGATTAAATGTTTTCACATTTAAATAAGAAAGGAAACTGAGATTTCAAAAAGAGCCTTTGTGCTAGTTTTCAGTAAAGAGGAAACTTTGATTTCCAAAAGAGCCTATGAGCTAGTTTTTCACTAAAGAGGAAACTTTGATTTCAAAAGAGCCTATGAGCTAGTTTTTCAGTAAAGAGGAAATTGAGATTTTCAAGAGAGCATTTAAGCTAAGTTTTGAGTAATTATCTCAAACCAAAGAAATAGTTTGTTTTTACAAACACATGAGCTAAGCATATTTTGGGAGTAGTATTGAGCACCGATATGGAAATGCGAGTTCATATCAACTCAAGTCTCCATAAACCATGTAGCCACCATCGGTAGAAAAGGGTCATACTTTTTAGATGAATCCTTTTCGCATAAACTAGTGGATCCACTAAGTGAGTTAGGTCCTATACCACGGCAAGGCATAGGATGGTCCTTGGCAGCATGAGGTAAACTGATGTATCACCACTTAGGCTCATAGTGGTGGTTGTCGGTTAGAGAATCTCCCTCAGAAATTATATTATTTTCTTATATAAGCAAAGTTGAGTTTGTTACTGCATTTTCTTTAACGAAGTAAGATGTTTTCAACTGTTTTATAAGCTTTATATATTGCATGTGTATTATTGCTTTATATTTAAGTTAAGTTATTCAGAAGTTGATAAGAGCCACGCAAGTGTTTCTTTTAGAATCTTTTCAAGCCTATATCTTGTTTTAGCATTCCAACTCGCATACTCATACATTTAATGTACTAATTCCAATTGGCCTGTATCATATTATGATGCAGACATAGGTAATCATGATCAGCATCCAGCGCTTTGCTGATCCAGTGAGCACTCAGAGTCAGTTGGTGAGCCTCATAGCTTTCCGGAGGATCCTTTTATTGCCTTCAGTATGTTAGTTTATTAGGATGTCGTGGGCCTGTCCCGACATCCATCTCAGTTGTTTTAGAGGCTTCATAGATGGTTAGTCAGATGTTAGTTCATGAGTCTTTACTTTTCCTTTTCAGTTAAGTTGAGACTTGAGTTTCCACTTTGGCAGTGAATGTTATTATTATACATTCTAAGTTATATTTTGAGCAGTTCAATTTACTCGTTTTAAAAGTATTTATCTTGAGTAAAGTCTTCCACCGGTAAGTAAGCCAGGCCAAGGGTTCGCTTAGGGCCAGCAATGGTCTTCAAGTGCTAGCCATGTTCGGGGTGTAGGCTCGGGGTGTGACAAACTTGATATCAGAGCCCAGAGTTCAAAAGTTCTAGGGAGTCTATGAAGTCGTTTCTGTAGAGTCCTAGTTTTCGGTGTGAAGCGCGCCACATCTATAATTAGGAAACTGCAACATTTAGGAATTCCTTCACTTCTTTCATATTCATTTTGTGCATTAGAGTTTATCTCTAAAAAGTTTCTTTCTAACTCTTGCTTACGCGTAACCGATTATGAGCTGGGCTATGTTTGAGTATGCTTTCATGGGGAGTTTCTTTCTCCGTGAGCTAAGAGAAGCAAAGAGATGGTTGCCGATATGAGGAGCAGGATGAGTATATTTGTTTTTGGGTTGCCTCGTCTATCAGATAAGGAAAGTAAGGCAGCCATGCTGATAGGTGACATGGACATAGCAGGGCTGATGATCCATGTGCAATAAGTTGAAGAGGACAAGATGACAAATATAAAAGAGTTTAAGAATAAGAGGTTTAAAGCATCAAGGAATGAATCCGGGCAGCAAAAGAGTAATGCAAACCGGTCTTCTTTCCAACTTAAGCAGAAAGGACCTGCTCCATCATCTGCTAGTGCACCTGCACCAAGGAAAAAATGTGAGTACAATAGTCAGAATTCTTAGAACTTCAGAGCTAGACATGCACATTCACAAGGTAGTAAGGCTCAAGGGGGTACTAAGACTCCTGCATGTGCTAAGTGTGGTAGGAGCCACTCAGGGATGTGTCGTGATGACTCCACTGATTGCTTCAAGTGTGGCCAGAACGGTCATTTTATAAGAGAGTGTCCTTAAAACAGATAGAATAATGGTAAAGAGGGCAATAGAGCCCAGTTTTCTTCAGTTGCTCCACCAGATAGAGCCGCATCTAGATGAGCTACTTCAAGGGCGGACAGAAAAGTAAACCATCTTTATGCTATCACTAGTCGCCCAAGAGGATTCGCCAGATGTTGTTATTGGTATGATCCAAGTCTTCAATTTTGATGTTATTCTTGAGAAACTTAGTGAACCCTTTAGTGCTTCTACAGCTGTTGGTGATTCTATTCTAGCAAAAAGAGTTTATCGTGATTGTTTCGTTTCCATCAATCACAAAAGTACCATGGCTGACTTAGTTGAGTTAGACATGGTAGAGTTTGATGTCATTCTTGGTATGGACTGGCTTCATGCCTGTTATTCCTCAGTTGATTGTAGATGTTGAGTTGTCAAGTTCCAGTTTCCAGTGAACCAGTTATAGAGTTAAAGAGCAGTTCAGCAGTGCTTAAGGGTCATTTTATTTCGTACATTAAGGCAAGGAAGTTAGTTTCTAAGGGGCATGTCTATCACTTAGTCCGAGTTAATGACTTAAGTGTTGAGATACTTCCTATTTAGTCAGTTGCAGTAGTAAAAATGTTTCTAGAAGTCTTTCCAGATGATCTTCTCGGAGTCCCTCCTGAGAGAGAGATAGACTTCGGTATAGATATTCTTCCAGTTACTAGTCCTATCTCTATTCCGCCATACAGAATGGCACCAGCAGAGCTGAAAGAGTTGAAAGAACAGTTGAAAGATCTCTTAGATAAGGCTTTATTCGACCAAATGTCTCACCTTGGAGAGCTCCGGTCTTGTTTGTGAGAAAGAAAGATGGTTCCCTCAGGATGTGTATAGATTACCATCAGTTGAAAGTTAGGGAATGTGATATTCCAAAGACAGCATTCAGGATCCGTTATGGTCATTATGAGTTTTTGGTGATGTCCTTTGGTTTGACCAATGCGCCTGCAACGTTCATGGACCTTATGAATAGAGTATTCAAACCTTATTTAGATATGTTTGTTATCATCTTCATTGATGACATACTAATCTATTCAAGGAATGAAGAAGATCATGTTAGCATCTTAGAATAGTTCTTCAGACTTTGAAAGATAAGGAGATGTATGCCAATTTCTCTAAGTGTGAGTTTTGGCTTGAGTCTGTGGCATTCTTAGGCCACATTGTGTCAGGAGAGGGAATTAAAGTTGATACTCAGAAAATTAAGGGAGTGCAGAATTAGCGTAGACCCACATCTCCAATTGATATTAAGAGTTTCTTGGGATTGGCTGAATATTATAGAAGGTTCGTCGAAGGGTTCTTATCTATTTCGTCTCTTTTGACCAAGTTGACTCAGAAAACAGTGAAGTTTCAATGGTCTGAAGTGTGTGAGAAAAACTTTCAGGAATTGAAAAAAGAGGTTGACTACTGCCCAGTTTTGACCTTACCGGAAGGTACTCAAGGTTTTGTGGTGTATTGTGATACATCTAGAGTTGGCTTGAGTTGTGTATTAATGCAGAATGACAAAGTTATAGCTTGTGCCTCCAGACAGTTGAAAGTTTATGAGAAGAACTACCCAACCCATGATTTAGAATTGGCTGTCGTAGTGTTTGCTTTGAAAGTATGGCACCACTATCTTTATGGTGTGCATGTGGATGTGTTCACTGATCACAAGAGTTTCCACTATGTGTTTAGTCAGAAAGAGCTTAATCTCAGACAGAGAAGGTGGTTAGAGTTACTCAAAGATTATATCATGAGTATTCTTTATCACCCAGGTAAGGCTAATGTTGTTGATGATGCCTTGAGCAGGTTGTTTATGGGTAGTACCACCCATGTTGATGAAGAAAAGAGAGAGTTAGAGAATGACGTGAACAGACTTTCACGACTAGGAGTTCGACTAATGGATTCCACAGAAGGAGGAGTAGTGGTGATGAATTGGGCTAAATCATCATTAGTGTCAGAAGTAAAAGAGGAGCAAGACCAAGATCCTATTTTTGCTTGAATCGAAGGCAAATGTTCATAAGCAAGAAGTAATGGCTTTTGAACAAGGGGGAGATAGTGTTTTGAGGTGTCAAGGTGGATTGTGTGATTGATTTCAAGGGTAATTGGGATGATCACATTCCTCTCATCGAGTTCGCTTACAACAATAGTTACCATGTTAGCATCCAAATGGCTACATATGAGGCTCTTTACGGGAGAAGATGCAGATCTTCTATTGGATGGTTTGAAGTTGGTGAAGTAGGGTTGACAGGACCACACTTATTTCGTTAAACTATGGAGAAAGTGAAAGTTATTCAAGAGAGATTGAGAACATCGTAGATTCGTCAGAAATCCTACACTGATGTTGTAACATCCGGTAATTTGAAATGAATATGAAGAAGCTTGAAATTGGAAGTAGTCATTTTTGGAAAAAAATTTAGAATTTGGAAATTTGGCTAAGTCCAGAATCTGGAAATTTGGAAAAATTCAAAATCTGGAAAATTTGGCTAAGTGTGGAAATTAGTGATTTTTTTGCCAACTTTGAGCAGTCGTAACTCCTAGCTCAGGATGAGTTAGGAGTTGTTCCAGTTATGGTTGCGAAGCTTGTGGAATGATCTTTCCAACGCCACTGAGTTTGCTCGATTCCGAGTTCGTATGAGCGAGTTATGGCCATTGAAAGTTGGGAAGTTGGCAGAGAATCCGTCCGGAAATTTTAAGGGCATTTTGGTCTTTTCCCTAGCCATTTCTTTTGAGGTTATATTGTGTGTTAGGATGATTTTGGATCATTTTTATC
>JAJOOR010019299.1:0-11446 GCA_036250505.1 Solanum acaule | reverse complement strand
AGATTTTTCATAGCCTCCGGTGACCTGGGTTCGAAGTTCGCCGGATTCCTTCCCGTCGGTGATTCCGCCATCCATTTTGCTTGAAATTTCTGTGAGATGAACCTCATCATGTGGGGAGTATTCCCCAGTAGTTGAATCAGCACGAATTTGAATTGGAGTAACCCGAAATTGAAGGCGCAACTCTGGAGATTTGTTCGCGTCTTTCGCGCAGATCGCCTCTCGATTCTCGTCGATTGAGACGGTGAAATCAGTTGATTTTTTACTATGATGTAGATCGAGATTAGGAGATTCCATATATCCAATCACTTTTTAACGAATCAATACAGAATCGCTTGGGGAAATAATATTACGCTTCCCTTCCAACTCTTTGACTGAAATCGCTGTGTTGATCGCGTCAGTGTTTTGCGAATTCGTGGAGTTGTGGGATGAATTAGAGAGAGTGGTTGGGTGGGTTTTGTCGGTAGCATTCAGGTGCTCCGATTGCACTTTATCCGGTGGCCTGGGGAGCTCTGCCGGCGGCTCACGCGCCATTCCGGCAGTGCTGGCAGATTTTGGAAATGTAGCCGTTTTTTGGCTGTCTTGAGCGCTTTTTTAGAGTGAGAAATTAGAGAGAGAAAATTTTTTGACACTTATATAGGGGTCCTAGGCATAGGATTTTATGACATAGTATCAACATAATATAATTAGGAAAAGACCCAATTGCCATTGACTTACAGCTGACGCAAACCTCTTGATGGAAGCCCACACAAGCTGTCTAGGGGTCCACAAGCCGTCTAGGTAGTCGTGGTCCCTAGACCAGTGTCTAGGCAAGCCTTTCTCTCCTCTCATGCCCACCTTTACGAGCTGCCTGGTCCTTTACGAGTCATCTAGTGGCTCCTGAGAAAGGTCAGCCTTAAGGTGGCTACTGCCTCCCTCTTTATGGGCTTCACCACGCGTCGTGGAGGTCACCACGAGCTGTCTAGGTGCTCGTGGAAGGAGGGCCTCTTTGGCTTGGCACTGTGAGCCTTCACGAACCACACCACTCCTTGTGGTGCCCTTTACGGCTCAGCTAGGCCTTCTTTAAAGGTGCCCAGGCTCAGTCTTTGGCATGTGACGTCTGACTTGGTCCCTTGCTTAGCCTACTAGATTGTGAGGTGTTACATTATTTCCCCTTTGGGGAAAATTCATCCTCAAATGGGATTCTAGACATCACATGAAATAAAAGAACACAAAACTAGCAGCCCATCATGCATGCAATCACATATATGAACATATCCGAGGAGGAAACATCAACTCCATGCTAAAGCATGTTCAAAACATCATATTATGAAGTTTGTATGCAACTCATACTCAAATGCACATAAACATGTGGAAATCAATCAAGTTGACTCATTTTCTCAAAATTTAAGCTTTTTCATGAACATGCATAAATAAGGAAATCATGGGAATATCTAAGACACATGACACCAAATAGTAAACCATGAGGAACTCCATACTTCAAACTAGAGTAAGAGTAGAAGGCAAGAGATGAAGACATCAGGACATCATATCGGCCTCGGCCTCCCAAGTAGCACCCTTAACTAATTGATTCCTCCAAAAAAAATTACGAAAGCAACTTCTCTACTTCTCAACTTCTTGACTTCCGGTCTAAAATCTCAATTGGAACTTCTTCATAGGAAAGATTCTCCTTGACTCCCAAACCTTCTAAGGGAACTATAGATGTCGGATCACCAATAAATTTTTCAACAAGGAGACATGGAAAACTAGATGCACCGATGCCAACTCACTAGGCAATTCAAGTTCATAAGCAACCTTACCAACACACCTCAAAATCTGATATGGGCCTACATAACGGGTACTAAGGTTCACTTTTTTACCAAACCTCATTACGCCCTTCATGGGTGAAATTTTACAATTAAACCCAATCATGAACATCAAACTTAAGATCTGTTCTTTTCACATTGGCATATGACTTTTGCCGGCTTTGAGACGTTTTCAACCTTTCTCTAATAAGTTGAACTTTCTCCATAGCCTCATGTACCAACTCGGGACCTATTAGGGCAAATTTACCCACTTCAAACCAACCTATAGAAGATCTACACCTCCTACCATACAATGCCTCAAATGGAGGCATGCATACAAATACTTGAGTGATAACTATTGTTATAGGCAAACTCAGTCAAAGGAAAATGATCATCCCAATTACACTAGAAGTCAATCACACAAGCTCTCAACATATCTTCCAATGTTTGGATAGTACGCTCCGCTTGCCCATCGGTTTGAGGATAAAAGGCCGTACTAAGCTTAACACAAGTACCAAGAACCTTTTGGAAAGATTTCCAAAATTGAGAAGTAAATTGAGTACCACGATCAGAGATAATGGACAGAGGCACTCCATGCAACTTTACCATTTCTCTCAAGTATAACCTAGCATAGTCCTCCACTGAATAAGAAACCTTGACGGGAATGAAATGAGTTGATTTCATCATTCGATCTACTATAACCAAAATCAAGTCATATTGTCGCTAGGTGCAAGGCAAACGAACAACAAAGTCCATATTCACATTTTCACACTTCCAAGTAGGAATACTAATATCTTGGGATACACCTCCCGGTTTCTTATGCTCAACTTTCACTTGTTGAGAATTAGGACACTTAGCCACAAACTCCGCAAAATCCTTATTCATCTCATTCCACCAATAGATCTCCCACAAATCAAGGTACATCTTGGTGGCTACGGGTGAATGGAAATCGTGAACTATGGGCTTCTGACAAGATCTATTCTCACAAGTCATCAACATTAGGAACACACAAACGACCTTGATATCTAAGTACACCATCTCTTCATTGGGAGAAAGCCTCTACTGATTTCTTAGGCACTTCTTCCCTTACTTCAACCAAAATTTAATCGAGACCTTTCTTAGCATTTGCATCCGCCACAAAAGAAGATTTGGAACCATTGTAAACCATAACACCACCCTTAGTAGAGTCTACTAACCGAACACCCAACCGGGCCAATCTATTAACATCTCGAACCAACTCTTTTCTATCATCCTCAATATGAGCGACACTACCCATAGATAACTGACTAAGAGCATTCTCCTTATCGGGGTGATAAAGAACACTAATATCATAATCCTTCAATAACTCAAGCCACCTCCTTTGGCGAAGATTTAGATACATCTGGTTAAACACATATTCCAAACACTTGTTGTCAGTAAAAACATCAACATGAACACCATACAAATAATGCCTCCAAATCTTTAATGCAAAAACAACCGTCGCTAGTTCAATGTCATGGTTAGGATAATTCTTCTCATGAATCATAAGTTGTCTTGAAGCATAGGCAATAACTTTCCCATTTTGCATAAGCACACATCCTAGCCCAATTCTCGAGGCATCACAATAAATAACAAAACCATTAGTCCCTTCTGGTAAAGTCAACACCAGAGCGGAAGTAAGTCTATCCTTCAATTCCTGAAAACTCTTTTCACATGCTTTGAACCATATGAACTTAGCTTTCTTTTGAGTCAACGCTGTCAATGGAGAGGCAAGGGAAGAATACCCCTCAACAAACCTTCTGTAATAACCAGCCAAATCCAAGAAAATCCTAATATACGAAGGGCATAGAGGTCTAGGCCAACTCTTGACCACATCCTTCTTCTTTGGATCTACCACAATAACCTTGCTTGAGACAATGTGACCAAGAAAAGCCATGACAATAGCCAAAACTCATATTTTCTAAAATTTGCAAAGAGTTGTTGTTCCTTGAGAATTTGCAACACAATCGTCAAATATTGATGTGATCGTCCTCGCTTCTCGAATAAATTAATATAACATCGATGAACACAATCACAAAATATGTCAAGGTATTGCCCAAACACCATATTCATCAAATCCATAAAAGCGGTTGGAGCATTAGTCAAACCAAAGGACATCACCAAAAACTCAAAATGACCATATCGGGTTCTAAAAGCCATTTTTGGAATATCATCTTCCTTCACCCTCAATTGGTGATAACCCGACTAAAGGTCAATCTTGGAAAAGTAACTTGCCCCTTGATATTGGTTAAACAAATCATCTATCCTTTGGAAAGGATACTTGTTCTTAACGGTGACCTTATTTAATTGTCGATAGTCAATACACATATGGAGAGAACCATCCTTATTTCTAACAAACAAGACTAGAGCACCCTATGGAGAGATACTCGATCGGATGAAACCTTATCCAACAAATCTTTCAATTGCTTTTTAAATTCCTTATTTTCTGCCGGAGCCATTTGATAAGGAGGAATAGAAATAGGTTGCGTATCTGGGAGAAGGTCAATACCAAAGTCTATTTCCCTTTTGGAAGGATTACCGGGTAGATTATCTAGGAACACTCTCGAAAACTCATTAACAACAGGGACTGACTCAAGAGTAGTGGTTTCAGAATCGACATCTCTCACTCTAACTAGATGGTAAATGCAACCCTTAGAAATCATCTTTCTAGCTTTAAGACAAGAAACAAACTGACTTTTAGGCATAGAATTTACCCCTTTCCACTCTAGGATGGGCTTATTTGGAAACTGAAACTTGACTATACGGGTTCTGTAATCAATAGAAGCATAACATGAATGCAACCAATCCATACCAAGGATAATATCAAAATCTAGCATATCAAGCTCTACCAAATAACCAAGTGTAACTCTAAGGGACAATGAAATGGGACACCTTCTATAGACCCTCTTAGCCACAACAGAGTCACCAACAGGAGTTGAGATAGAAAAAGGATCTAACAATACATCCGGAAGAATATTAAACATCATAGCCACATATGGTGTCACAAAAATACAAGGTAACACCGAGATCAAGTGAACAATAAACATCAAGTTGGAAGACTTTCAACATACCAGTAACCACATTGGGAGAACCCTCTTGCTCACCGCGAGTCTAAAGTGAGTAGAATCAGTTTTGCTTAGGAGTATTAGAACCCGAACCACTAGGAGGAGCTTGCTTACCCTCTGTTCCTTTAGCCGTAAGCATTAGGTAATCCCTAATCTTATCACCACTTTTACCATAACCAAAACAACCATTCGTGTTGGCCAAGCACCTACCCTTGTGCTTCTTTCCACACTTCGTATAAGTAGACCTACGCAATAAAGATACACTACCTTTGCCTCCTTGAGGCTTACGGTTAGACACCCTATATTTGTTTAAATTAGAAGGAAAATTGGAGGAACTGTGACTGGAAAACCTCTGTCGGAACCTAGAACGACCAAATCCATCAAACCTTGAATGTGAGGAATAGCCATAACCGGTCTTAGCCCTCTTTGTCTCCCGAAACCTTTCCTTAAGTTTTTCTTCTTCAATTTGTTGAGCATGAACGATCAGACGAGAAATATCCATATCATAGATAAGAATAGGTACGACATTCCTTAACCACCATTTTGGACACACCCGAAACAAACTTACTTATTCCTACCCTAGAATCGACAATCAAAGAAGGGGCATACTTAGGCAATTATGTGAACTTCAAAGCAATACTCTTTCATACTCATGCTTCCTTGATGAAGGTTGATGAATTCTAGCACCGTTTCCTCCCTCACCTCAAGGGAAAAGAACCTGTCAAGGAAAGAAACTTTGAACTTTTACCAATTGAGAGGACCCGCATCTTCCGGTCTCCCTACTTTCCATTGGTTGAACCAAATTTGAGAAACCCCTTTGAGTTGATAAGCAGCCAACTTCACTTTTTCCATCGATGTCACTCCCATAATCATCAATACCCTGTAAACCTCATCGATGAATTCTTGAGGATTTCTTCAACCTTAGAACCATGAAACTCCGGGGGTTTCATCCTAGAAGTCCCTCACTCTAGATGTCATCGTACCCACATTTGGGTTCACAGGCAATGCAACCTCCCTATTGGCTTGGGTCGTCATGGCTTGAGCCAATACTTGAAACATAGCCCTAAACTCCGCATTTGTCACTTACTCAACCAAAGGTTCAATCGGAGCTTGAGGAGCTTCTGGAGGAGCTTCTTGATTCACATTCTCTCCCGTTTTTCCTTCAAACATAAGCTCTTCGAGTATCACTATCTTGTAGAGCATACGATAAGGATTAGAAGAGAGACCTTATAAAGTTGAACTCTATTGCACGACTCTAGAGTGATGCAAGAAGTAGAGTTTCCTAATCATCTTATAGCCTCTCATTCATAAGTGTGGTGTGCTTCACACTGATGACTCTACTCGACGTTGCTTATGAGACATCCTAGGACAATTTTAAACCTTGTGCTCTAATTTCTAATTTTGTCACGACCCAGGGTACACCCTAGATGCAACATGGTGTATAAAACCCCGAGAGGCCCCATACAAGCCACTTAGCATTCATAACATAAGAAATAGAACAAAAGAGATAAAGACAACATTTCAAGTCCAAAAGTTTTATAAAAGTAAAGCGGAAGTCTAAACACTTGTCTCATAAACCATCTAGTACAATAGAATGAAATTGGGCCTAGCCCATACATCATGTCCAAAACTAAAAGTAAGGAAATCTCACAACAATGGATGTCCGTCCTCAAAGCATGAGGACTCACCAAAGCTCAGACTTTCTCTCAAATCAACCTCTAGCCAAGAAATTGAAAGCCCTGACAGTCGGACCCTACATTTGGGTTAATGTAGGCAAGATTATGCGTTAGTAAAAAATATGTACCAAGTACAATAGTCATGCATAAAACAATTAATGCATGCTAAAAAGGGACATTTTAATAAGTAAGCAATGATCAAGCTAAAACATGCATCTTGAGAGTTAGAAATTATAAGCCATAAAACATGATCAACGCAAGTGAACATTTTTTAAAACATGCTTACGATACTTCTTTGAAGTAACCTTGGTTCATTATAACTTTGCTTATTTGTGCGAAGTAGCCTTAACCGACATATAAGACCATGCGAGCTATCAACATGGGATCCGGGGTCTCCCACACCAAAAAGGGTTGTCCTACTTGCCAAGGAAGGACCATGAACTTCTAGCCATTGTGGATCCACTAGCTAATGTCTATCTAGACAATCATCCTATAGGGGCACATAGGTAGGGTATAAGGAGATTTCTACTAGAAACCCGGCCTCTACTAATGGGAGAGCTTCCATCTCAATATCCTCTCTGTTCTAAGTATAAATCCCATGGAGAAGTCAATTTCTTTACTTGTTCTTATCATCCATGGAAGGGCATGTCATCTTGCCAATCCAAGCTAAGTCATATTATCATCCATGGAATGGTATAATTAAGTAACCAATCCAAGGTAGAAACATCATACGATAGCTCCTTAGACCATGCGTGAGAAAACCTTTCACCGTCCATGATCTTTTCATAATAGCTCATAAAATCTTTGATTCATAGATTAGTTGAGAAAACCTTTCAACCCTAAGAATCCTTTATGTGAGAATGTCCTTTCAAAAATCATGCTTTAATGTGTTTAGGAGAAATCCTTTCAACAACACAACAACAATCATCATCATTGATACTTCACTTTCGAAGAATCCTTAAAACATTTACATCAATTCATGGAAACATGCTTAATTTCATAATCTCTTCTTTCATAATTCAAAACCCACATCATATCATCATAATTGGAAAATATGGGATTTACATGGGTTCATGGAAAATCATCATAAAAACATGAGATTAACTAAATTCATGCATAAAAGATCATAGATCAACCGATTAAATCAATAATTAAAAGAACCCATAACATAGATGAAAAACCCTAATTCAATTGGGGATTTCTACTTTGAAAATTGGAGAAGTTTGGAACAACATGAATGGAAGGAATTCATGGATGAAAACTATCATACCTCAATGCCAAAAGCTTGCCTTCAGTGGTGGAATTGGAGGCTTGCCTTGAAACCCTAGATTTAACCTTTCTTCTTCTTCTTCTTCTTCAAGTTTTTAGAGAGACAAATATTCGGGAGAGGAAGAAGTTGATCTTCTTTTGATGAATTTTAAGAGAATGAAGTAAATGAATTAACTTGGGGTTAATATCATTTAAATAGTTGTCCTAGGCATAGGCAAAACAACATAGTCTCAATTTAAAATATTTAGGAAAAGACCCAACTGCCCTTGACTTATAGCTGATGTGAACCTCCAGATGGAGGCCCACACGAGCCGTCTAGGAAATCGTGGTCCCTAGACCATTGGCAAGGAAAGCCTAGCCCTCCTCTCACACCCACCTTCACGGGCCATCTGGCCCTTCACGAGCCGTCTAGTGGCTCATGTAGAGGGTCATCGTTATGGGTGCTACTACCTCCCCTTTCACGGGTTTTACCACGCGCCGTGGTGCTCACCACGAGCTGTATAGGTTCTTATGGGAGGGGGGCCTCTTTTTCATGGCACTGTGAACCTTCACGAGCCACACCACACCTTGTGGTGCCCTTCACGGCTCGTCTAAGCCTTTGTGAAGGGTTCCCTGGCTCAGTCTTTGGCATGTGACCTCTCACTTGGTCCCTTGCTTAGCCTACTAGATTCCGAGGTGTTACAATAGGGCCAGCATCAACCACCCTTTCTTCTTTCCATTGAGCATACCAAATTTGAGCAGAACTCTTGAGTTAGTAAGCAGCCAATTCCGCCTTCTAAACTAGTTACACTCTCATAATCATCAAGATCTTGTAAACTTCATCAATGAACTATTGAGCATCTTGCTCACCAAAGGCACCATGAAAATCCAAGGGATTCATCCTAGTGAAGTCCCTCACACTAGTTTCCACCATACCCATATTTGGGTTCTCGGGCACCACAACCTTCTTATTAGCTTGAGTCGTCATGTCTTGGCCAAAACATGAAAAATGGCTCGGAACACTGCATTGGTCACTTACTCAGCAAAGGGTTGGCAGAATTTAAGGAGCTTGTTGGTCTACATTCTCATTCGCATTTCTTCTAAAGTATGCTCTTCGAGGGTCCATATATTGAAAATTATTGGATAAGGATTAGGAGAGAGACATATAGAGTTACATTCTATCACACAACTTTAGAATGATGAAAGAAGTGTAATTTCCTAAACGTCTTATAGCTTCCTTTTCATAAATGTGGCGCACTTCACACTCATGAACAAGACTCTACTAGGCGTGGCTTGTCAAACTTCCTAGGACCTTTTTCTAAACTTTGTGCTCTGAATACAAAGTTTGTCACGACCCAAAGTACCCCCTAGGTGTGACATGGTGTATAAGACCTTGAGAGGTCCTACATAAGCCACCTAGCATACATCATACTAGATAAATAGAATATAGATTTACAAGACAACTTTCATATCATAAAAGAGTTTGACATAAGTGGAAGTGTACATTGTTATGACAAGCCATCTACTACAATATAAAAGTGTTTGGGACGTAACCCATACAACAAATATATCATTCGAAAGCTAGAAAGACATAAGGCAAGTAAATGTGTCTCGGTCCGCGGAACATGAGAACTCACTAACTCTTTAGATCTGGTAAAATGATCAACTAAGTAAAGTGTGAGAGGTAGGAGCGTTGCACCCTACATTAATGAAACAATGTAGGCATAAGTATGCACTAGTAGAAGAAAGGTATTAGGTATGAGGCAATATGCATAAAAATAGACATGATAGCATGAATCACTTAAATATGTAATTCATGGCCAACATCTGAACATTTAAAAGCTTAATGAAGCAACATCGTATAAATCATAAGATATGGTCAATACATTTTAATATAAGAGACATAAGAAAACTTTAAAGAAATGTATTTGTTTTGTGGGATGTTAGCTTTAACCGCCAATAAGACCATGAGAGTTATATCATGGAATCTGGTATATTCTTCATACCAAAAAGGGGATTCTACTTGCCAAGGTAGAATTCGTACACATCATATTTTGTTAAAGTGAATCTACTAGCTAGTTCATTTAAGATAATCCTACGGGGGCACGTAGTTTGGAACTAGAGGTTGCTACTACAAATTACCCTATTTGAGCGTCCACCTCAACTCCCTCTCGGTGCTAAGTCAAAATCCCAACAGAATAGATAAAAACATATTATCATCATAACATAGGAAAGGAAATGATCATTACCACTCCATATCATTAAAATCAAAACATAGAATAGATCTTTAAAACACAATTCAATCATAAGTGAGAAAATCTTTCACCAATGTGAATCCATATGTGAGACATACCTTTCACAATCATGATCATATTCGTATATGAGAAAACCTTTCACAAATACATTGATACTTTTATCTAAAAGCACCCTATCATCATAAACATCATTTTCATAGGGTTATGCATAGCTTTTCAAATTCATATTTCATAGGTTCATGAATCCTTCACACCTTCGTAATCAAAAACCATAGATCATGCATGGGTTTATATGATTTCAAGTCAATATCATGAAAATATTAAATAGAAGATAAAAAACAACAATTGAATCATAATTGAATAGAACCCATGGAGAATTAGAGGAACCCTTATTTTGTCAATTGAAATCAAATTGAGGAATTGAAAACCTTGGCGACCTAATGGAAGAATGGACTCCATTGGTGAATACCCACATACCTTGATACTCAAATCCCAAGAAAAATGGTGAATTGAAGACCTCGAGTAAAACCCTAGCTTCCTCTTCTTCCTTAGCTTGAGAGAGAATTTGGGAGGATGAATTTGGTTATGTTTTGGGGAATAAGGAGAATGAGTTTAAAATGGGTTGTTTAGGACATAAATTCTTTATATAGGGCTTATAATAAGAATAAAAATGACATAGTTTAGGCATAAAACGTATAGGAAAAGGCCCAAAAGTCCTTAAGAAATAGATGTTGAAACTGGTGTACGGGTCCGATCTAAAACTTTAGAATTTTCTACAATCTAAATGAGACAAATGTATACTAAGTACTAGGACCTTAAAAGTTACCCAACTAGGACAAGACCCTTCGACGGTAAGTAGGACTTCTTACAGTCCATAGACCCAAAATGTAGAACTCAATTTTTTAACTCCAAAATTTTACTAAGTCTGGATTGCTTCTATAGAACCTATTTACGACCCGTAGATGATTCAACATACCATCCTTGTCAATCATAGGATGAGATAGTCAAACTTAATTTTCAAAAATTATTTCCCCACTTTTAACAAGAGTGGTCTACGTCCCATAGAACATTCTACTAACCATATACTGGTCTTATCAACCTGAACCAGTAGCTTAAAATATGCAATCTTTTCCCTTTTCTTAAAGTTGAGGTGTTACAACTGATCGATGAGTCTCAAAAACCTCTTCAAAATCATGTCAATTGAGCTCTCAAAGTCTAAAAATGATGAAATGGGGAAGAAACCCTGATTTTGGAAAATAATGTTCTGCCCAGGAATTTTACCATATGCGATCGTGACCTAATCCACGCACTCTCAATGAGTATGACAAGTTAACTCATAAATCACCTTGGTGATTGCGACCGGGGGGGGGGGGGGGGGGGGGGGGGGGGGGGGGGGGGGGGGG
>JAJOOR010019298.1:0-30504 GCA_036250505.1 Solanum acaule | reverse complement strand
TGATCATCTAAAAAGTATGACCCGAGAAATCCCATGTTGGCGCATGGTTCTTATGGAGAGTTGAGTTAATATGAACTCGTGTCCCCAATTCGGTGCTCAATACTACTCCCAAAAATACTTTGGCTCATAAGTGCTTTAAACACATCTTTCTTTAGTTGAGATAATTACTCAAAACTTAGCCCAAAGGCTCTCTTGGAAAACATGGTTCCTTTCTTACTTAAATGTAAAAACATTTATAAACTTCTTTGGGAATACTTAGTTCCCTAATAGCTTTTGAGAAATGAACTCGACTTTAAACTCTTGACTTAACTTGAAACTCAATACTCTTTACTTAACTTGAAACTCTACACTCTTTTCTTGACTTGAAACTCGAACCTTAAAACGACGTTAAAACGTTCAATAACGACTCTTGAAAAGCTTTAAAGACTTGCTTGAACTCACTTCCTAACTTTGCTTGACTTGACTCTAACTTCTCTTTAACTTTGATTCTAACTCGCCTTGAATTGGATTATGGATTCAAGGTATATAATCATATGTTATGGATGAGTTCTTGACATTTAAACGCAACTTGAAGTGTTGGAAACAACTTGGAAACATAGGTACAATACCATGGAACATGCATGAAAGAGTAGGGAATAAACGGGAACACTTGGTGTCCTTGGCGCTCTGCAAGGCGCGGAGCACCAGCCCTTGAAGCACAGAAGGGTCTGCTGGTGCTCTGCTAGGCGCAGCGCCCCAAGGGGTGAAGTTCAAAACACTTCTTGGGGCGCTCTGCAAGGCGCGACGCGCCACCTCTTATCCCCCGAGAATTCGACTTTTCTCCTTCTTTTCTCCAACTCTAAACCTCCTAAACATTAAGCCTTCCACCCCCAACACTTAGGATCATCAATCCCTCAACATACAATAGAGTACAACTCAAAACCAACCGGAAACATGTCCCAAATCACAAGGGACTTCAACAACAAAATCAACAACACAACCAACAACTCCAAACAATAAAACTAACAACTTCAACAACACATCTAATCTTTTCTCAATAATAAAAATGAGTTTGGCGTGTGGGGGAAAGAACCAACCAACACTATGAACTCACATACCTCAATAGGGATCACCCTCGACGATTTCCACGACGGAAACTTGCTTGATCTCCTCTTCTTCTTCACTCAAGAACCCTAACTCTTACTCTTTTAAAATGGGAACAAAAATGATCCAAAATCATCCTAACACATCAATATAACCTCAAAAGAAATAGCTAGGGAAAAGACCAAAATGCTCTTAAAATTTTCGGACGGATTTTCCTGTCCAACTGCCCAACTTCCAAAGGGTATATCTCACTCATACAAACTCGGAATCGAGCAAAATCGGCGGCGTTGGAAAGATAATTCCACGAGCTTCGCAAAC
This sequence comes from Solanum acaule, assembly GCA_036250505.1. Lineage (NCBI taxonomy): Eukaryota > Viridiplantae > Streptophyta > Magnoliopsida > Solanales > Solanaceae > Solanum > Solanum acaule. The sequence continues at coordinate 29,103 of JAJOOR010019298.1, read as the reverse complement.
ATAACTAGAAATACTCCTAACTCATCCTGATCTGGGAGTTCTAACTGCTCAAAGTTGGTCAAAAACTCATTTTTCCACACTTAGCCAATTTTTCCATATTTTCAAAATTCTTTCCAAAAATGACTATTTCCGATTCTAAGCATCTTCCAAGCTATTTCAAATTGTCGGATGTTACACTTATAACTGACTGGGTGCACGATTGCAATAACATAATCTTCCCCATCACTATCTCCCTCTCACAGATCTGGATCCCTCTACTTACTTTCCTCTAACTCTGGCACTTTCACTAATATTGCTCATGATCTCTTAACTCAGGCAACCTTGTCGGGCGAAAATACTACTCAAGCTTTAATCATAATTCCCCATTAGGATCTCAACTGAAACAAGGCTTAGGGAAGAGAGCACAACTCCCTTTTAGCTCAAATGCATGATTCATATGAATAAGAAGGCATTACTCTGAAACTTCACACTTAGCTCACTCATGGGCTTTTCTCAGACCCTCTGGAGTCTCATGACTTCCTCAATACTTTTGCTAAGAATAACTCATCCATAAGGATCTTAGGCTTTACTTTTCAACCATATCTAGTACGATGGGTAGTCGAATGATTCTAAGAAACGTACGTGTATGAATAAATCTTTATTACATAGCTCTATTGCATGATTAAGAGTATGAAAGAAGGGAAACTTTTCTTAAATATCCGTAGTCGCTCTTTTATAGAAGTGGGGCCCTCACAACCATAAACAAGACCCTACTGACATGGCTTCATAGACATCCTAGGACACTTGAACTTTGTGCTCTGATACCAAATCTGACACGACTCGAGTCTACACCCTAGATGTGGCCGACACTCGTGAACCATTGCTGGTCCCCAAGAGAACCCTCATCCTGGCTGAATACAAGCGGAAGACTAACTCAAGCATACAAAGCTTAAAACTAAATAAAATTTATTGAACTCAATTACACATCTTTAACTCTAATGAATAACTCTGAATAAAAATAATACATTCAACTCGCCATAAAATAGGCAACTTAACTCTTTAAAACATTTAACAAAATAAATGAACAGGCTTTTGAAACTCTACTGTCTATCTATGAAGCCTTTAATTGACAAAGATAGAAGTCGGGACAAGACCCACGACATCCTTACAACTGATATAACTGAAAGTTCAAGTGGAGCCCTCCGGAAGCAAAGAGGCTCATCATAGCTAACTCGAACTGCATGTGGTATCAACGAAGCGCCAGTTGATGAACCTGAATACCTATATCTGCATCATTTCATGATGCAGGCCAAATGGCTCAGTACATGAAATGTACAATCATGTAAGGGGAATTCTAAAGTATAACATAAGCTTAAATTTGATAAAAAGGAAACATACTTACCTCTTCTCAACTAACTTCACTAAAAAATAAGATACTTAACTCAAAGATATGATACTCAACTCGAAGGTATGATACTCAACTCAAAGGTACTCAACTCAAGACACTCAACTCTGGATACTCAACTCTGGATACTCAACTCTGGATACTTAACTCTAGATACTCAACTCAAGATAAAGCAACAATAAAAGATGCAATATATGGAAAGCTTTTAACACAGTAGATAGCAACTCAATGTATTGAAAATACAATAATAACTCAGTTTGTATGCAGGGATACAAAATAACTCTCTTTGTATATGCAAATACGAAATAAACTCTGTGTATATAAGACTATAAAATATATCTATGTGGGAGTTTCTGTAACCGACAACCATCACTATGAGCTATGTGATGATACATTGTCTCACCCACGCTGCCAGAACTGTCTGATACTTTGCCAGAGTATAAGACCTCTCAACTAAGTGGATCCACTAGTCTATGCTAAAAAGAATTAAGGAATCATCTAAAAAGTATGACCCTTTCTACCCACGTTGGCTACATGGTTTATGGAGACTTGAGTTATTTGAACTCGTCCCCATATTGTGCTCAATACTACTCCCAAAAATATATACACAGCTCATATGTTTAAAAACATAACTCTTTCTGTGGTTTGAGATTATTACTCAAAATCTTTCTCTAAAAAGAGATGTTACTCAAACTGCTCAAAACTCTTTTGGAAATCTCAGTTTCCTCCTCTTTTAAATGTGAAAGATTTACTCTTGGGAATACTTAGTTTCCATATATCATTTTAAAGAAAATGAACTCAACTTTGTTCTTTAGGATGAGTTAGGTGGAGCATAAGATATCAAATAAAAGGTCTTTGAATTATCTTTCCAATGCCACCGAGTTTTCTAAGTTTTGAGGTCGTATGAGTGATCTATGCCCTTTTTAAGTCAAGTGTTCCAGTTAAGAAATGTTACCAGAAAATAGTGAGGGGTATTTTGGTCTTTTTCTTACCCAGTCAGATTTAATTCATTTTTAGTAAGGTTTTAGGGGTCTAATCTGATTAGGTTCAGTTTTATGATCCCAATATACGCCTAGGGTTTAAGTTGAGAGTTCAAGAAGAGAAAATAAGAGAAAAGAGGAAAGGATCAAGGCGGTCATCAAGGTTCTTGAGTTTTATTACAGATTTTCACCATGGGTTTGCTCCCTAAGAGTTATGTAAGCTTCCATAGTGTTGATTTTGTTCACCCACACTCCAATCCATGTTAATTTAAGCATTAATTTTAGTGGACTCATCACGACACACTCCTGAGTGGGTCCTACCACACTTAGCACATTCATAAGTCTTATTTCCTCCTTGTGCCATAATACCTTGGGACTGTGCAGGTCTAGCTTTGAAATTCTGAGTATTCTGGCTCTTGAACTCACATTTGTTCCTTGGTGCAGGTGCACTAGCATATGATGGAGCAGGTCCCTTTTGCTTTTGTTGGAAAGATGACCAGTTTGTATTACTCTTCTGCTGTTTGGACTCATTTCCTACAGCCTTAGATTTCTTATTTTGGAACTCTTCTCAATCTCTCAGCTTATCTTCCTCAACCTGTTTCACATGGATCATCAACCTTACTATGTCCATATCTCCTATCACCATAGCTATCTTTCCCTCCTGCAACAAACAGACTCAACCTGCTTCTCATGTCAACAACCATCTCCGGGGTATAACTGGACAGTTGGGTGAACTTAAGGCTGTACTCATACACACTCATGGATTCCTTCTTAAGAGTAAGGAATTCTCTTACCTTTGCCCCTCTCAGTTCACGGGGAAAGAAATTCCCCAAGACGGCTTCCTCAAACACAGCCCAGCTCACAATTGGTGCACCCTCAGCTCTATTCTTCTTCCATTGGTCAAACGAAATTCTAGCAACACTCTTCAATTGGTATGCAGCTAGTTCCACTCGCTCAACATCAACAACATGCATAATCTCAAAAACCTTTTGTAACTCTTCCACAAAGTTCTTCGGATCCTCAATGATACTTGAACCAGTGAAGTCTGGAGGATTCAACCTTAAGAATTCCCGAATTCTGGATGTATTAGCCACATCCTGTCAAACCTCTCTCTATTGCCCAGCTTGGTTGGTCACAACTTGACTAAACATCCGGATAGCTTCCCAGAACTTAGCGTTAGTGACCTCTTATTGGGGTTGCACTTCAAGTGTAATGGGTATCCCTTGATCCTGTGGATCGACATTCCTTATAGCAGGGTGACCTCAGATAGCCCTTCGTGGAGGCATGATCTAAAAGATACGCATAAGCATGATTTAGAAGGAAACTTTTATAGAGAGGAACTCTATCGCACGAAAAGAGTATGAAAGAAGTGAGATAGTTCCTAAATGTTGAAGCCTTATAATTATAGATGTGGCGCGCTTCATACCGATAACTAGGACTCTACAGACATCACTTCATAAATACCCCAGGACTCTTGAACTATGTGCTCTGATACCAAGTTTGTCACGCCCCGAGCCTACACCCTGGGCGCACCTAGCACTCGAGAACCATTGTTGGCCCTAAGCGAACCCTTGGCCTGGCTAAACTCTCAACGGAAGACTTACTCATAAATAAGATGAACTTAAAAGATAAACTCATATAATAAACTCAGAATGTTTTAAAAGAAACATTCAACTAGCCAAAGAGGCAACTCAAGTCTCAACATAACCAACTGAAAATGGAAAGACTCATGAACTATTGTCTATCTATCTATGAAGCCGCTAATACTATGAGGGATATTAGGACAAGACCCCCAACCATTCTAACAAACTAAAATGGCAAAACATAAAAAAAAAAAAAGATCCTTTGAAAGTAAGGAGTCGCACCAAAGAACTCTGGAACACAACTGGATCAACGAAGTGCTGGATGTTGATCCTGGTCACCTGTATCTGCATCATAAAAGATACAGGCCAAATAGCGCCAGTACATGGAATATACGAGCATGTGAAAGGAAATCTAAACAAGACATAAGTTTGAACTAGAACTAAAGAAACAACTTACCTCGTCTCAACTCAACTTACTCAACTCATTTCAATATAAGCAGTAGTAAAGATGCATTATAAAGAAAAGCTTTTAAAATAGTAGATAACAACTTCAAGTATTTAAAAATACAATATATCTCAGTTTGTATGTAAGAATACAAAATAAACTTTGTTTTTATGTGAAAATACAAAATAAACTATGTGGGAGATTCTCTAACCGACAACCATCACTATAAGCTAAGTGGCAATACACCGTCTAGCCCATGCTGCCAGAGCTATCCTATACTTTGCCAGGGTATAGAACCTACTACTAAGTGAATCCACTAGTCTATGCTAATGTAACACCCTAGAAATATTTTGAGCTGAGACTCAAACCATCCTTCTTTGTGAGTAGGATTTTACCGAGAAATTTAAAATTTCTTGAGTGTTAAGGTCACTAGATGTTGCACCTTAAGTTCCAAAAATAGCTAAAGAAAATTCGTTCAAGTTTTTCGTAAGTTCCTTTAAGTTTTGGGACAACTTCAAACGGAAATAACTTTGAGTACATGATGACTTAGGTGGCCCAGAGGATATCAAATAAAAGGTCTTTGGATTATCTTTCCAACGCCACCGAGTTTGCTAAGTTTTGAGTTCTGATGAGTGAGATATGCCCTTTTGAAGTCAAGTTGTCTAGTTAAGGAAAGTTACCCAAAAATAGTGAGAGGTATTTTGGTCTTTTCCTTACCCATTCAGATTTAATTCATTTTTATTAAGGTTTTAGGGGTATAAAATGATTAGGTTCAGTTTTATAATCCTAATCTTCACTTAGGGTTTTAGAAGAGAGTTCAAGAAGATAAAAGAGGAGAAAAGAGGAAAGGATCAAGGTGTTCGTCAAGATTCTTCAGTTTTGTTGCGGATTTTCGCGATGGGTTTGATCCCTAAAAGGTATGTAAGTTTCCATAATGTTGGGTTCCTTCACCCACACTCCAATCATAATTTATATAATTGAATTTTTCCACAAAGATTGAAAGATTTAAGTTCTTGATGAGTGTTCTTGAAGTTTTGCTTTTGTTCTTGAATTAGGATGTGTTTGGCGAGTTCTTGAGCTAAATCACTCAAATTTGAGGGCGTTTTAAGTAGATTCTTATGTACTTATGTTGGGTATTCGAATCTAAGAGATTGGGAAAGAAACCATTTGTTTCTAGGTGAATTAGGGTCGAAAAATGAGTTAGAGAAGATATGGCAGAAAATAAAATACCAAGTCTGCGACGCGGACCTATTCCTTCAGAGTGAAATTTACCTCTCTGCGTTGTGGAGAGAATGTGGACTCCACTGTTTCAAAAATTATTTTACGTCCAAATATTATAATTAATCTCCACGTCGCTGACTTGCTCCTAGACAGTGTTTTTTTTACAGTTCCTTATGATTAACTATCTAAAACACTTTTAATCATCATGATATCCTTCTTATCATAAATCATAACTTGAATTCATAATTATAATTCAAGGTAGAGTTGAGTCAAGTCTTGAGAGTTCTTTCGAGTATTTTGAGAAAGTTCCTTTGAGTCTTTTTGAGGAGTCTTCTACAATTTCTAATAACTTGTTCCAAGACACGAGTAAGTGAGTATGTGAATGAGGAGAATGTGTTCATGAGTCTACATTATCATCACGAGATCCTTCATATCATAAATCATAATTCTTGAATCTACAATTCAAACTCAAGAGAGAGTTAAGAGTAGAGTTTAAGAAACTCTTTGAGTTCAATTGTGAATCCTTTGAGAGCAACAATCGATTTGAGCTAAGTTTTGAGAAAGTAAGTATGAGAATGAGAAAAGTCATAGACACGAATTCCATATTATTATTTAGACCCTCGAGTAGAGTTGTTCATGCCCGTAACTTTCGCATGAACTCCATCAGTTGAGTATCTTTGAGAGGAGTAGTATCTCCAAGCTCTAAGTTCTTGACATTGATTTTTAATCCTTTTGAGATTAAATTCTTAATCATGGGACTATTACATGTTACATATGAAGTCCTTGAGTTGAGTTGTTCATGCCCATAATTTCGTGTGAACCCTATGAGTCGAGCAGTCTTGAGATGAGAAGTATCATTGAGCCCTTGAGTTGAGTAGTTCATGCCCATAATTCCATATGAACCCCCCGAGTCGAGCATTCTTGAGATGAGTAGTATCATTGACTCCTTGAGTTCTGGAGTTGTTGAGTTCCAAGTATTGAATTCTATGCATGGTTATTGAAAACCTTGAATTGAGTCGTTCACGTCCATATTCGGCATGAATACTATTTTAAGAAGACTTTTTACAAATTGTTTTAAAAATTGTTCTAAAGCCTTGAGCACTGAGTTGAGGAAGAGTAGAGCTGAGTTTATTTTCTTTAAAATGATTTATGGGAACTAATTATTCCAAAAGTAAATGTTTTTACATTTAAGATGAGAGGAAACTGAGATTCCAAAAAGACTTTTGAGCAATTTCAGTACCATCTCTTTTAAGAGAAACATTTTTGAGTAATAATCTCAAACCACAGAAAGAGGAAATGTTTTCTTTAAAACATAATGAGCTAAGTATATTTTGGGAGTAGTATTGAGCACCGATATGGAGGAGAATTCATACAACTCACAGCCCCCATAAACCATGTAGCCAACGTGGGTAGAAAGGATCATACTTTTTAGATTAGTCCTTAATGATTTTAGCATAGAATAGTAGATCCACTTAGTAGTAGGTTATATACCCCGGCAAAGTATAGGACGGCTCTGGCAGCGTGGGTTAGATGTTGTATCATCACGTACCTTATAGTGATGGTTGTTGGTTAGAGAAACTCCTACAGAGATATTTTGTATTCTTATATACACAGAGTTTACTTTGTATTTTCATATACAAGCAGAGGTTATCTTGTATCCTTGCATACAAACTGAGTTACTATAGTATTTTTCAATACATTGAGTTGTTTTCTACTATTTTACAAGTTTTCCATATATTGTATTTGTATTGTTGCTTTATATTGGGTTGAGTATCTTATTATTGGGTTGAGCCTTATTTCACTGAGTTGAATATCTTATTATTGAGTTGAGCCTTATTTCACTGAGTTGAATATCTTATCTTGGATTTGAGCCATATTTTCTCTGAGTTGAGTTAAACTATGTTTCCTTGAGTTGAGTTGAACTATGTTTCCTTGGTTTGAGTTGAACTATGTTTATTTGAGTTGAGTGAGTTGAGAAGAGGTAAGTATATTTATTTTCCATCAGTTCAAGCTTATGTTTTAGAATTCCCCTTACATGCTCGTACATTCCATGTACTAAGCCATTTGTCCTCCATTGCTTCATGATACAAATACAAGTATTCAGGATTAACAACAGGCATTTCGTACCCTATTGAGCCAGTCTGAAAGGTCGATACAATAAAGAAAGTCCCTACTCGCGAGGCCAATCCTACGGACGATCAGGCCTTCTTACATTCCGAAGGACTACACATGTACCTTACAGTTACTAATTTTGAGATGTTGTGGGTCTCGTCCCGATATCCTTCTGTAATAGTAGAGGCTTCATAGATAGACAAAGTTTAGTAGTTTTCAGTATGTATCTTCTTTGAGTTGTTTTTACAAACTTTGATTTTATCCATTTAGTATTGTTCACATTATTTTTAAAGTTGAGTATATGAATTTAATTCAGTTTTAGACTTTTGTATGCTTAAGTTAGTTTTCCGCTTGTAGTCAGCTAGGATGAGGGTTCGCTTGGGGACCAGCAATGGTTCTCGAGTGCCAGCCACGTCCAGGGTGTAGACTCGAGTCGTGAAAACTAAAAATCATTAAGGAATCGTCTAAAAATTATGACCCTTTCTACCCACGTTGGCCACATGGTTTATTAGGACTTTGAGTTATCTGAACTCTCCCCATATCAGTGCCCAATACTACTCCCAAAATGTAACTAGCTCATATGTTTAAAAATATAACTCTTTCTGTGGTTTTAGATTATTACTCAAAAAATTTTCTCTTAAAAGAGATGGTACTGAAAACTGCTCAAAAACTCTTTTGGAAATTGGTGTTTCCTCTCTTCTTAAATGTGAAAACATTTACTCTTGGGAATACTTAGTTCCCATATATCAGTTTAAAAAAATGAACTCAACTCTACTCTTTCTCAAACTAAAGTGCTCGTCTTAAAACAAGTTTAAAATCATTGTAAAAGACTTCACAAAATGACTCTAAAGAACGCTCAAAACTTGACTCTTAGCTCTACCTTGAATTTGAATTATGAATTCAAGGTTATGATTCATTTTATGAATGATTTCTAGTTGTTCAGAAGTAGTTTAGATTGATTTGAATCAAAGGGGAGTAAAGGTACCCTTTGAAAGAACTTAGACGAAATAAACGATGGAGAACGGGTGGGGGCAGACGACCTTGGCGCACTGAGTGGCATAGGGCTCCAGCCCCTATCCTACAGGTCACTAGTTGGGGTGCACTGGATGGCACAGGGCACCAGGCCCCTAACTACAGGACCTCTCTGCTGGCGCTATGGTGGGGCGGCGTGCCAGCCTTTGCCCAGAAAATCCTGACGAAAATTTTTACTCATTTTCTAACCCCAATTCGCCTAGAATCAAATGATTTCTTCCCCAATCACTTGGATTCGAATACCCAACATTAGTACACAATAATACTCAAAATACTCAAACTTATCTCAAGAACTCATAGACACCTCAACAATCAAGGTTTTGACAGGAATTTCAAAAAAAATCATCAAGAACTCTAATCCTTCAACTTCAAGAACGAAATTGCACTGAAAATAACATGATTGGTGTGTGGATGAACAAACCCAGTACTATGAGAACTCACATACCTCTTAGGGATTAAACCCTTTGCGAAACAACCTTGGATTTGCAAGAAAACTTGAAGAACGCCTTGACTTTTCTCCTTTTCTCCTCTTCTTGAACTCCTCTCAAAAACCCTAGCGTAAATTAGGATTTGTAAAACTAAACCAAATCAGTTTAGACCCCCAGATATTACCAAAATTCATTTTAATTTGATTGGGTAAGGAAAAGACCAAAATACCCCTCATATTTTTGGGTAACTTTCCTTAACCTAACAACCTGACTTCAAATGGGCATATATCCCTCATACGAGCTCAAAATTTAGCAAACTATGTGGTGTTGGAAAGAGGATTCCAAGACCTTTCATTTGATATCTTATAGGCCACCTAAATATCCTGTATTGAAAGTTATGGTCGTTTGAAGTTGACCCAAACTCATAACTTAGCATAACTTGCCAAAATTTCAGATTCTTTCTCATTCCAAATTAGTTCCTTCTATTTCTAGATCGTTCTAACACCGGGCATTATAACATCTTACTTAGATTTTGTAGTGAATCTAACTGTTCAAATGAGATTTACAAGAAATTTGATCAACTTTGTAAAAAAAAAATTGAACTTATTTTGTCAAAGTCTTAAAATGGTTAACATTTAATAAATTGATGGGGAATCTGATTCTACAAATACAAATTTAATTAACTCTTTTGGAACTACTTGAATCCATTTTGACATAGTCTAGAAATTATAGACATGATTTGTGAATTTATCATTCATAATAGATAAATAAATTTATTTTCCTATTATAAATCGAAGTATTTTTATTATTTTTCTAGTATTGGGTCGTGTGATTTTTTATTTTATTTTTTTAACTCTGAATTCATTAGTCTTGAAGAAAAGGATTAGTTTGTATGAGAATGAATTATTAATTTAAATAATTTGTTGATAGGTCTTGCTTTTAACTTTTCACAGTATATGTTCTATATAAGTGAATTACAAAAGTTGAAACAGAAAGAGAATGCCAATAAGAACAAGAAATCTGAAGAACACAATGAAGGCAAATCTAAAAAGGATCAAGAGAGTTATATACTTAACAAACAAAAGCAACAAGCTATTTATGGTGCATAATTAATTAATTCTACAATTGACTTGTAATAATTAATTCTTTACTTGTTCATTTTAACAAATAAAATGGGATTGACATAATACAAGTCAATGTAAGATGTAGAATTAGTAAATTATGTACCCTTAATAGTTTGTTTCTTTTGTTTGTTAGGTAGTATCTTCTTGGAAGAGCCCTCTTGGTCATTTTCAAATTTGTTTTCATCGTGTTCTTCAGATTTGTTGTTCTTTTTGACATCTTTTTTCTCTTTCAACTTTTGTAATTCGGTCATATAGAACATATATTGTGAAATACAAAAAGGCAAGATACATGAACGAATTGTTTGAATTAATATTTCATGCTCGTACAAAGTATATCTTTTCTTCCATACTGTAACGACCGGGTTTCGTCGTTATAAAAGAGCCAACGGGAAAAAAATTTGGGTCGGAAAACTTTTTCGTAGTATCTTGATATTTCCCAACCTAGTCCAGATTTGGACGAAATCGGAGTCATTAAATCCTAGGGAAATCTGGTAGCAATTGGGTGATCTAATTATGAATTTGATCACATGAGTAGATAGATAAGTCGATAAGGAACCCGTACGACTTTACAAAATTGAATTTGGGTGAGTAGAACTCACGAAATTGATCTTAGCGTGAACGGGTAGTTTATGAGCGTCATTGGTTGAAGGCGTGTTGTGAAATGGGGGTATTGGAATTATTAAAATAGCTTACTGTTTTATGCAAGCCGCTTTGGCGGGGATTTCTGCCGCCAAGGCAGGGCCACTGTAGCGGGGTGAGGACTGTTATGGTGGGCCAGACGCGACTTAAAGTCGTAAATAAAACCCAAAAAAAATTCATTCTGCAATTTTCGAACTTGAGAGCTAAGGAATGAACCCAGGGATTTTCTTGACAGTTTTCCACCATTCTTGAGGCGAAAGGTAAGATTTTAACTCCCCGAATCCATTTTTCGATCCGTAGAACGTAATTTGATAGGTAAATATCAATGGGGGAGGGTTTTGATCTAGAAACTATGGTGGAAAAATCCCTAATTGGGATACGTGGGATCATAGGTATAATCTAGGGTTGTTAGAATTGTTAGTAATCTGGGTAATTAGAGATTATTTATTGATTCCTGTATTATATTGATTGTTTGTAGACCAAGAACAAGCAGAATGAATTCAGAAAGGGAATGACCAAGTTTCTTAGGGTTTCAAGCTTGTTTCGAGGTAGGTGATGGTTGTGATTCTATGATTGTGTGATGTATGTTTGTTCTTGTTTCATTATGATACATGTATGTATGCGAATGTTGCATTATTGATCACACTAATTGTAAATGAGGACAAATGAATGATGAATGTCATGAATCATGACTTGATTGTATGATTATGAGAAAGTATTTTGTAATTGTGATTGTGATGGTGGCTTGTTGAATGGATCGGGTGTTGCGTTCCGACACACTAACATGGATCGGTTGCCACGTTTTAGCATAATCATTGGATCTGGTACCACGTTTCGGTATGCTAACTGTTTGGATTTGGGTTCCATGAGAGGACTAATGACTTGTCATATTTGTGTATCTTGACAAATGTGAAACTGTATATTGTTCGTAAATGTTGATAATCTTGTATATGTTCAATATTATGCATGTGATTATATTATAATATTGACCTATGTATGTTACACTTAGTGGGATAGCCGCGTGATCCTACCAGTACACTGTGGTGGTGTATTGATATTTCACTTGCTCTTTCTTTGTTGAGTACAGGGCATCTTCAGGCGGCTATTGACACACCTCGTTTAGAAGATCAGTGATCGCCGATCGAATTCAAGGGTGAGCCAGTTCTTCCAGGCTGGCATGAGTTCTCCTTTCGTCTATGTCCACATTTCCGGACATATACTTTCTAGTTAGTTATTGGTAGTTTGGGGTTGTATCCCTTCTTGTTTAGACTTGTTGAACTTTAGATGTTTTGGTACATTGACTTTCAGGTTCTAGGTGTATTTTTCGCATTGTTTAGTTGTTAGATCTTTTGGAAGTTTATGGGAACTTCAGTTTTTAGTTATTTAACTTGCTTCTGTAACTTAAATGCTTTAGTTTTTGGTTTAGTTGTTTGGTTTGGGTTGTAGTAGTGGTTCTCCTACCAGAGGATTGGGTGTCAATCACGATGGTCTGGATCGTGACACATACTAATGAACTCATAGTTAAAAAAGTAAGGAAATTGTATTGACCAATTCTAAAAATCTGACAGAAGATACTTTAATACTTTTTTCTTGAGATAAATTATAATACAATAATAATTTTTTTCTCGTATAAATTATGAATCAAAAAGGGAGTCATGATTATGCTTTTGTCACGACCCGAGCCTACACCCTGGCAGTGGCCGGCACTCGAGAACCATAGTTGGTCCCCAAGTGAATCCTTATCCTGGCTGACTACAAGCGAAAGACTAACTTAAGTATACATAAGCATAAAATTGAAAGAAACGTTTAAAAATAGTTTACTGAATCTCAAAACTTCGCTAAATATATTGAGTATGAAACTTAAATTTTAAATAAATTATGTGAAACTGAAAGACTCTCCAAAACTATCTATCTATGAAGCCTCTATTGTACAAAGATGAGTGTTGGAACAAGACCCACGACTCCTCAAAAGAACTACTACTAACAACTCATAAAACTGGAGTACTCCGAAAGCAAGGAGGTCTCACTCATAAGCAGACGAGCGGATGAAGTGATCTCAACAAACTCTTGTTGAGGATCCTAATAACATATATCTGCATCATTAAAATATGCAGGTCGAATAACATCAGTACATTGAATGTACGAGTATGTAATATAGCTGAATAAAAAATATTTGAAAGAAAGGACTGTAATAGATAACAATGAACTGAAGATGAATGTAAATAAATAAAGGAGTCAAATCATTTAAAGCTTTACAAAATACTTTCTCATCTCTAAACTCAACATAATAAGTGATATATAAAAATACACTTTAACTTTATAGGGGGATTCTCTAACCGACAACCATTATTATGAGCTACGTGATGATATAGCGTCTCGCCCATACTACCAGAACTGTCCTATACATTGTTGGGGTATAGAACACCTCAACTAAGTGGATCCACTAGGACATTGAGTTGTTTGAACTCGTCCCCATATCGGTGCTCAATACTACTCCCAATAATATATACTCATGCTCATATGTTTAAAAACATAACTCTTCCTCTGGTTTGAGATAATTGTTCAAACTACCCTCTTAAAAGAGGTAAATGCTCTTGAAATAACTTTTGAACTCATAACTCATTTAGAACTCTCAGTTTCTCTTTTATCAATGTAAAAACTGATGCCTCTGGGAATACATAGTCCCCTTAAACTCATACTTGAAAACTCTTTCTCAAAAACATTTCAAAATATCAGCAGTGGACTGTGAAATGCTTATTGACAAGATGGTAGCAAGAATTAAGGCTTGGGGTTCAAAACACCAATCGTATGCTGGCCGGGTGCAATTAATTAATGCAGTACTGTTGCACATACATTCATATTGGTCTTCAATGTTTATCCTGCCTAGGATGGTTATGAAGCAGATAACATCTTTATGTAGGAATTTTCTATGGTCGGGACAAGCATAATCAAATAAAGTTCCTCTGATTGCCTGGGATATGGTATGCAGGCCAAAGAAGTATGGGGGCCTAGCCATTATTGAGTGTATCAATTGGAATGAAGCTGCAGTAGCTAAATATATTTGGAATATTGCCCAGAAAGCAGACAACCTATGGGTAAAATGGGTGAATCATATCTATATAAAGGGTGCAGAATGGAGGGAACTAAAATGCCAATGGACAGCTGCTGGTATTGGAAGAAAATTTGCAGACTAAAGGAAGTTTTCAAAGGAGGCTACTAGGGGATGACTGGTTTGTTCCAGGAGGTAAATACAATGTTAGGAGTGGATATGAATGGAGGAGAGGACCTACAGAACAATGGCAACATTGGAGAGGAGTGTGGAATTCTGTAAATGTACCCAAACATTGTTTTATTAGCTGGCTGGCAATGCACAAACAACTGCTCACTCGTGAAAGGTTGAAAAAGATGAATATAGTTCAGGAGGAAAAATGCCCTTTATCAAATGGAGACAATTGATCACCTATTCTTTGAATGTGAATTTTCTAAGGCTTGTATGAGCATTATAACCCAATGGACAGGAGAACTTGTTCAGAATCAAGAAATAGAAGGGTATTGGAAGAGAATAGCAAGAAGGGCGAAAGGGAAGACAAGCAGAGCTTTTATGTGGATGATACTTGCAGCAATAATATACCATATATGGAAGGCAAGGAATGAAGCAGTATGGTATCACAGAATTCCAAGACCTCAGATAGTATGTCATCAAATTCAGCAAGAATGCAAAATCAGATACCTGTATAGTGCACCACAGAAACAGAGCAATGTTGATAGGAGATGGATAAATGACATACTAGATAGAGTAGCCGAATAGAGAGGAGGAGAGGAAATCAGATTTTTTTTCTTTTTATTTTTTTCTTCTGTTATTAATGTTTTAAGTAAAACACTTGTAGAGATGGAAGGTTTGGTTTATCAATAAATACAGTTTGTTCGACCAAAAACATTTCAAAATCATATTATAGTATGATTATTGATGAATTGAGAAGTCATACTGCATAAACATTGATGGTATATCTAGATACGATACTTCTCATACATTGATGGCATACTCGATTGTCATACTAATCATGTTTTAGAAACTCTTTTCTCAAAACCCATCTTTACTTTCTCAAAACTCAGTTTAAGAACTCAAGTGTTGGCTTTAAAAATCTTTTCAAAATTTATAACTCAAATCATAGGATTAATGCGGAAATTATGGACATGAACGAATCAACTCATGGATCTTAATAGCAATATGGAAACTCAGTACTCAGAACTCAAGGACACTACTCATCTTAAGAATATTCAATTCATAGGGTTCATGCTGAAATATAAACATGAATGAATCAACTCAAGAATCTTAGTGCATAAGATATAGTAATTCAATAATTAGGAATAGAATTTCAAAAAAAATCAGTAACTCAAGAACTCAAAATCAACTCATCTCAAGAATACTCAAATCTAGGGATAGAATCCTAGATTACTCTTTTACTGATTTGAAAGTAAATGTAGGGCATGAGGACGAACTTGTCCAATATTATGATAGCCTTAAATACCTGGAAGAACAAGGTTCTTGAAGAATCTTGTAGAAAAACTTGATTAGGAGCCTTGAAACCCTAGCTTGAAGGAGAAAATCAAGAAAACCTTTCTTGAGATTTCTTGAATTAGTTTCTTGAAGCTCTATGGCCAAAATTATGATTTTCATTAGTGATTCATAATTGTATGGAGGAATTTGAGTTGAAAAGAATGGAATTCTTAGAGAAAAACTTACTTTGAAGAAGAATCTTGAAAAAGATGGAAATAAACTTGAATGAAGTCGTATACTTTTATTTTTCCTTAGGTTTTTTGCCTTAGTGTTTCAGAGAGAAGAGAATGATGGATTAAGAGATAAAAATCTGATTGTTTTAGGTCTTTAATTAGTCAAGAAATTTTTTTAGGGTAATCTTAGAGGTAAAAAGATAAAAACGACCCTTTTTAATGTTTTCCTGTCGGTTAATTCATCATAGCACTATATCAAATTACTAAATGGTCATAACTTTTTACTCAAACCTCGGATTGTTGTGAAATTGGTGGCATTGGAAATAAGATTGAAATACATTTAATTTGATAGATTATGGGTCACGTAACTCTTTATATTCTAGGAGATATGGTCGTTTGAAGTTGACCCAAGTAAACTCTTACATCAAAACTTAATCGGTAAGGAAACTTTCAACTCAACTTTGTGCTAGGAGTTTTTAGTGACCTTAATTGATATCCAAAATCATTCCCACACTAAAGGATTTACCTTTACATATATGAGAAATTTAAGAATAACCCAATAAGACCTTATATGCAAATAAAGAATAGTTCAGATTTTAGCTTAGAAATTTTCAGAGTGTTACAGTTTTGCTTTAATCAAATATAAATAGTTTGAGTATATATTCATACAAAACTATAAAATACATACACTAAACATTGTTATATGTAGATAATAAATCAAAATCTTAAAATAAACATAGGAAAATAATTGGTTTTACAAGGAGACAAAAAAGTGAGAACAAATATTTTTTTGTGCCAAAAGGAACCAAATATATGTTTCTATACCCTTTGTGTTTGTTTGGGTGAGATGTGAGGATTCTCAATAATTTATTGTATTTAAACAAATACAATTGTGAGATAAATAAAGAAATAATAGAAAATGAATAGTACAAAAAACAAAGCTTTTGTCAATTTTGTTACTAGTCATCCAAAATTTATTATAATCAGAAAAAATTGTAGATCTGAGTTAACATCTTTAATAAATTAGTGACGATATACTAATTGAACCATCAATATATAGGTAAACACAGGGGAAAAGAAGGAAAAAAAATACATTACATGTCAAAATGAGATTTAGCTAGAATCAAATCACCATCATATAATTCAAGTCATACATCATAGAGAACAACAATAGATTGAATATAATAAACAAATCAATATTGACTTAATTGTATTTATATGTCTTCTCTTGGC
The DNA here is from genome assembly GCA_036250505.1 of Solanum acaule. Classification (NCBI taxonomy): domain Eukaryota; kingdom Viridiplantae; phylum Streptophyta; class Magnoliopsida; order Solanales; family Solanaceae; genus Solanum; species Solanum acaule. Next base: position 12,191 of record JAJOOR010019298.1, on the reverse strand, counting down.
AGATAAGCTTTCACTTTAACACTTAATATATATACATATATATATATACTGACATACAAATATATATAATAATATTTACTTACATACGCATGACATATAAATACGTACAAAGATATACAATTATACAAGTATGCATATTATTATATGTTATGCATATGATATATATGTTCGATATTTCTTGTGTATGTAAACATATATTTTTGTCTACATGCGTATGTAAATTACAGTTGACATACATTAATATATAATGACATATAAGAGTACATGGAGAAAACTCTTTAGTCATCTAAATTTTCAGCAAAATTGTGTAGAAGGAATGGACGAGGTGATGCAACGTATGCCCACAATAGAATAAAGATGACTAAAGCTCGTAAAAAGAGAAGATACATAACAAGAAAGAGAAAAATAGAAAGATGTGTTATAGTTTGAATATGTTTTGTAAAAACTATTGCTACAATTTAAATATATAATAATATTATTAGTTATGATAAATATAATTTTATTTCTGTTTATCCATAGAAAAGATCACTTTTTATTGTTGCTGTTATTAGTGAGACATTCAACAGATACATTTTAGATATGTTTTAGATGTCAAGCAAGGTCACCACCTTAGATATGTAACAATGAAAAATAGTGTCAACTAATGAACTATGTGTATGACCTAAAGTATTTGTTTGTATAGTGTTCAATATTTATATTTCACTAATGAGCACTCTATGAAGTACTTATTTGTTTTGGTATATACCTAAATGCAATTAAAAATCATATCCATATATCATTTCCCTCCCAAAGATATTAAAATGGCTTAAACCAGAAGGGGATAATAATGGCAGTTCCTCAAGTTCTTGTCATTCGTCGCCTTTTATCTTCTGCCTTCACAATGTCCGAAAGAACAGCTTTGTTGTTGCAGTAACAGTTGAACCAGGTCGTTTAGTAGAGTGTATAAAAATAATGCTCAATAGAGTGTATTAGTACTACTTGCATTAGTAATGTATGTATTAGTTATACTTGCATTAGTTATGCATAGACTATTTCTTATGCATTGTTTGATTTGGTGTATTAAAAATAGTATGCATTGTATAAAAATATTTATTTACAAAAGTATCCTTCACAATTATGGTGGAATAGATGTAAAAGTGCTTTTGAGGGGTAATTGAGTCTTTAACCGTGCTAATGCATGTATTAAATCTTTTGCATTACTAATACCTAGAAATCCATGGTATTAGTAATACACTCCTCAATACACAATAGAGTGTATAACTAATACAGGCATTAGTTATACATAGCATGAAAAAATGCACCAAACAAGGGACTACTAATACATATAGCTAATGCATGCATTATTTTTGTTAATACACTCTACCAAACGGCCCCTTAAAGAATCGATCTTATAATACTTCAAATGGAAAAGGTAAAATCTTGATGATAAAGTTTCAATTTTTTTGGGTTTTATTTGAAATACATATTGTGAATTGAAAGTTTGGGGTGATGATTTTTTATTGAAATAGGTGATGGGGATGCACCAAAATGGAAGAAATTGAGTTCAGAAGTGTTTGATATCTAAAGAGTAAATCATCCTTAGTCATTGTGCATGAGAGTTCATTCAGAGAATCAACAAATTTGATTTCAAATTGTTCTCAAATTTTTGGAGGAGAAAAATCTTAAGGATTACTCCATCTTTGGTGATCAAGAAATGTCCCATACAATCAATATCTATAGTAAATGAAATTTTGATTCATTATATTCCTACACAGTCAAATGTAAGTAGTTGTGAAAGGGGTGAAGGTACTATCTATATGATGAACTCACGAAAATCTTGTAATTTCATATTTTAATTGTTTTGAAAATATTGCCTTATTGACATTTCTTTACCATATTTCGATACTTCCTATATTACCCTGAAAAACTTTTTTTAGGTCGTATAGGCCATTTTATTAATTAATCAAAAACGAAAATAAAGTTCTAACCCAAGCCCAAAATAAGATAATCAAAACAACCTATTTTTAATTTTATTAGGGCAAAGCCCACTTTCATTAAACCTATCTATAAATATTAACTTCAGCTTCCTCTTGAGCTCACTTTACTTTCTTCTCACTATGTTGCCTCCTTGCTCTCGACTGAATGTTACTCTTTACTCCTCTTGTGGGTTGTATCAGCTACCGATCTCAACGTTCTCATATCCCTTCTTCTCACACAAGATGTGTCACGCAACCAAGGTAATGTAATTCATATCTTCTTCCTTCTTTTTCTTCATCACTGTTCCAATTAACTCTATTGTTTCTCCACGTGAAAAAGTTTTTTTTGTTGGAAAACTTTATTCTAGAATTTAGAATTTTCTTTTGAGTTTAAAAATAGGAAAAGTCATTTATGGGGAGAATCAAAGGAAACTCTTCAATTTCGTACCAAGAAGATGTTAATTACTCTATTTCAAATCACTCATGTAGTCATTACTTATTAATAGATCTCCGATATATATATTTTGTGATTCGAGATTAAATTATATTCATGTAGTGGTATCCTATACATTTCATATGGGGTATGAATTAATATTCATGGATATGAAGATCATCAAGTAGATTTGAAGTATTTTGAATACCTTAGAAGATTAATGAATGAAGCATGAATGATTTACAATATACTAAAGTGTAAATGTAAGCAAGAGATGACTACATTTTAAATAATTAATAGACTAGACTTTCCTTGTTTTTAGCCCAAGAGTATTATTGTAACTAGTTTGGGTTAGTTTATCTACTATTATAATTAGTAGTACTAGGATTTATTTTAGGGGTTACATTTTGAATGAACACTTAGGCTCCTTTGTGAGTTTGGGGAAACCTCATACTTGTTCAATTGAACCCTCTTAATTTCTTGGGTAAGTCTTCACTTCAATTTCTTTTCACCCTAGATCATTTTTTTTTTCTTCTAAATCTCTCCATCTTTCTTTCTATTTCTTAATCATATATCTTGCTTGCTTGATTGTAGTCCACTTTATTGTTCTTGCATCTAGAATCACATCAATTAGTATCTCTCCCTTTTTCTTTATATTTCTAAATCATATATCTTGCTTGTTTGATTGTGGTTCACTTTATCATTCTTGCATCAAAAATCACATCATCTCACCAACAGAAGTACTAGGTAACACTATCCTTCAAGGCATAAACAAAAGAAATCATCTAGGCCTATGCCAGAAATTGTATTTGATACCTCATGGTTCTCAACTCCTTTTTTGACAACCAGGTAATGATTTCAGTTGGATGCTAAAAAAATTACATTTTTGATGCAAAAGGAACCTTCCTCTAGTGAACACAATATTTGAATTGCCTTTTCATTATGTTCCATGAACCTTATTATTCTTGGTAGGTATTAAGCTAATTTTGGTGCACCTCCAATCACTGAATTTCTTTATGTCTTCCAAATCCAATTATTAGTTAAGATAGTGGTGAAAAATTGGAAGTATAACTTATACATGCATGTTACCTATACATCCATGTTTCCTCACCCTGATCCAAAATACAAAGAGAATTGACCCTAACTAGCTTGAAATTGAGACGTAATTATTATTTATATCAATATTTTTTGACAGATGCTTTTATCATAGCTTTCACATAATGCCTAATAATGTTAATATTTTATACTAGTATGATTAATATACTACTGGCTTCGACATTTCATTTAATTTTTGCTTAGTTTGATATTGAATTACTTAGTATTGTGTGTTGCGATATGATTTGGAGTGTGAAGGAGTTATTATTGTCCAGATACCTAATGTAAAGTATCACTTGGCTTGGACCACAGTGATCCACCGCTTATGTAAAAATACAGGACATAAAAAAATTTATTTATTTTTAATAATCTTTTTCTCTATATTAAAGTTTTTGGGCAACCTATTAAATGTTGAGACATCCAATACTAGAATTTCATGATTTTAAATGAGTATGCTTTGCGTACATTGACAGTAATGATATAATTATTATACATTTATTATATATTTACACAAATTTATAGAGCGGTGATATAGTCTCCTACGTCTAAAAAATGAAGAATAAAAAAATTTGGTCTTAGAGCAAAAAATATTATTATTGTCTTAATTAACATCCTCTTTTGATGTTGAAGTGGATCTGATTGTTCAAATGAGACATAAGAGAAATTTGATTAAATTTATAAATAAAAAATTAAATTTATTAGGTCAAAGTCTTCAAACGATCAATATTTATTAAATTGATGGTGAATCTGATGGTTCAAATAAAAAATTTATCAACTCTTTTGAAACTATTTGAATTCATTTTGACATAGTCTAGAAGTTATAGACAACTGCGAATTAGAAACTATAGACATTTGTGAATTTATAATTCATAGAAGAGAAATAAATTTGTTTTATTATTATAATTTATCTAATGAAATAAATTGAAGTATTTTTTTGTTAGTTTTCTAGCATTGGTCAATCTAGTCTTCTTAATTTTTCAACTTCAAATTAGTCTTGAGGAAAAGGCTTACTTTGTATGAACATGAATTATTAATTTAAATAATTGGTTGATAGATCTTGCTTTTAATTTTTCACCGTATATGTTCTATATAATCTATCGAAGTACAAAAATTGAAACAGAAAGAGAATTTCAATAAGAACAAGAAATCTGAACACAATGAAGACAAATTTAGAAAGGATCAAGGGGGCTATTTTAAGAAGATACTATGTAACAAACAAAAGCAACAAGCTATTCGTGGCGCATAATTTGTTAATTCTCCATCATACAGTTTACTTATATCAATTAATTCTTTACTTGTTCATTTTAACAAGTAAAATGTGGTTATCATGATATAAGTCAATTGTGAGATGTAAAATTAATAAGTTATGTACCATTAATAGTTTGTTGTTATTGTTTGTTAGGTAGTTTCTTCTTGGAAAAGCACTCTTGGCCCTTTTCAGATTTGTCTTCATCGGATTCTTCAGATGTTTTGTTTTTATTGACATCCTTTTTCTGTTTCAACTTTTGTAATTCGATCATATAGAACATATATTATGAAATACAAATAGCAAAACATATCAACAAATTATTTGAATTAATTTTTCATGTTCGTACAAGAAAAGATTTATTTTGTATGAGCATGAATTATTAATTTAAATAATTTGTTGATAGGTCTTGCTTTTAGCTTTTCATGGTATATGTTCTATATAATCGAATTATAAAAGTTGAAACAGACAGAGAATGCCAATAAAAACAAAAAATCTGAAGAACACACTGAAGACAAATCAATTGAACAAGAGAGTTATCTACTTAACAAACAAAAGCAACAAGCTATTCATGGTGCATAATTAATTAATTCAACAATTGACTTGTATTAATTAATTCTTTATTTGTTCATTTAAACAAGTCAAATGGGATTGACATAATACAAGTCAATGTAAGATGTAGAATTTATAAATTATGTACCCTGAATAGTTTGTTTCTTTTGTTTGTTAGGTAGTACCTTTTTTGGAAAAACTATCTTAGTGATTTTCAGATTTGTTTTCATCGTGTTCTTCAGATTTGTTGTTCTTTTAGACATCCTTTTTCTTTCAACTTTTGTAATTCGATCATATAGAACATATATTGTGAAATACAAAAAGGTAAGATGTCACTTCCCGAGCCTACACCCTTGGTGGGACTGGCACTTGAGAACCATTGTTGGTCCCAAGCGAACCCTTGTCCTAGCTTACTTACTCTGCGGAAGACTTAAACATAAGAAATATAACTCATGCATAACTTAAGAAATAATATCTTAGCCAAAATGGCAACTCAAGTCTTAAACGTATACAACTGAAATGAATAAGACTAAAAACTATAACTATCTGTCTATGAAGCCTCTAAAACAAGGAGGGGTGTCGGTACAGTACCCCCGATCATCCTAACAACTGAAACTAGAAAGAAAATGATAAAAAGAGTCCTCCGAAATGCTAAGAGGCTCACCAACTGACTTTGAGTGCTCAACTGGATCAACGAGGCGTTGGATGCTGATACTGGTTACCTGTGTCTGAATCATAATAAGATGCAGGCCAAATGGCATCAGTACATTGAATGTACGAGTATGCCAGGGGATTACTAATCCTAACATAAGCTTGAAAGGAATCTGAAAGAAACACTTACCTTGGCTTTTCTCAACTCATGAATAACTTAACTCAATATAAAGCAATAAAACACATGCAATATATAGAAAGCTTTTAAAATAGTAGAAAGCAACTCAATTCATTGAAAAAATGCAATAACAAACTCAATTTTACTCATGTAATAAAGTAATATAGTTTCTGTGGAAGTTTCTCTAACCGACAACCACACTATGAGCGTAAGTGATGATACAGTGTCTTGCCCACGCTGCTAGAACTGTCTTATACTTTGCCGTCATATAGAACGCCTTGACTAAGTGGATCCACTAGTCTATGCTAAAAGCACCTTAAGGAGTCATCTAAAAAGTATGATCCTTTACTACCCATGATGGCTACATGGTTTCTGGAGACTTGAGTTAATATGAACTCGCATCCCCATATCGGTGCTCAATACTACTCCCAAAATATACTTAGCTCATATGTTTTTAAAACAAACTTCTTTCTTTGGTTTGAGATAATTACTCAAAACTTAACTTAAAAGCTCTCTTGGAATCGATGTTCCCTTTCTTTCTCAAATGTGAAAACCATTTTAAACTCTTTGGGAATACATAGTCCCCATATGCTTCCTTGAAGAAATGAACTTCAATCTTTACTCTTTACTCTTTACTTAACTTGAACTGTAAGTCTTAAGACAGTTAAAATTATTTGCAAAAGACTTCTTGAAAAGACTCTTAGAACTTCCTAGACTTGGCTCTTGACTTTCCTTGAATTTGAATTTATGGATTCAAGGTTATGATTCATGTTTCTGGAAGATTTCTAGTTGTTTAGAAGTCATTTAGATTAGTTAGAATCAATAGGAAGTGTTTAAACACTTTAGAAAGACTTAAATGGATTGAATGACAAAAAATTAAGATTTGGGCGCATCTCGGGCACGCCGCGCCAGCCCCAACTTTCTGGGACTCCTTTTGGGTTCACTACAGAAGCGCCGCCACAGCCTCTCTGGCACTATGGGGGCGCGACATGCCTAGCCTTTTCCAAGTGCGTCTGACGAAAATCTCAACTCTTTTTCTGATCCTAAATTGATTATTTTCGATTCCTTTTCTCAAATTCACTTTAGATTTAGGTACCCAAAACATATACTCAAGAATCTAACTCAAACAACTCAAGGAAACAACACTTTAATATCACGAAACTCCTTAATCTCAACTCATGTTCAAGAACGAAAATAATTCAAGAACAACTACCAAGAACATTCAAAATTCCAATCTTTTTAGAACGAATTCACGCTGAATCAAACTTGCTTGGCACATGGGTGAACAAACCCAACGTTATGAAAGTCTCACATACATTGTAGGATTAATTCCTTGGCGAAATTCACAACCAAATCGCACAATCTTGGCAAATCTTGAGCTTTTCTTCTCCTTTCTCCTCTTTTCTCTTTTCTCCAAGACCTAGCATGAATTTCCAATTTTCTAAACTGACCAAATTCTGATTTGACCCTTAATTAATTCACTAAAACGAATTAAATTAATTGGGTAAGGAAAAGATCAAACTACCCTTTAAAAATATGGATTGGACATTTCCTTATTTGAACAACCCAACTTCCAATCGGCATAACTCCCTCATACGAACTCGGAATCGCGCAATATCGGCGGCGTTGGAAAGATTATTCCAAGATATTTCCTACAATATTTGCAAACACACATAACTCATCTTGAGGTAGAAGTTATGGTCATTTGAAGTTGACCAAAAATCCAACTTAACAAACTAAACAAATTTTCCAGATTTTATATTCTTTCCAAAAAATGCCTATTTCCACTTTTTAATTTCTTTCTAGTTCTTTCTAGTCACGGGGTGTTACAATTTATCCCCCTTGGGAACATTCGTCCTCAAATGAGCATACTCTTAGTAGGCTAAGGGTGTAACATCTAACATTCAGCACAAACACCCAACAAGCAATGCAAATACAACATGCAATCTCATAAGTTAAAGAGTACTAAGAAAAGAATTGGTACCTTGATCTGGAATTTCTCCGGATTCGAAGATATGTGGATATATCTTCTTCATGTCCTCCTCAGCTTTCCAAGTAGCTTCCTCAACAAATTGATTCCTCCAAAGAACTTTGACTGATGCTACCTCTTTTGTTCTCAACCTGCGAACTTTGCGATCTAGAAACTGAACAGGAATCTCCTCATAAGACAAGCTATCCTTGATCCCAATATCTTCGATTGGTATGATCAATGAAGGATCGCCCATGCACTTCTTCAACATGGAAATGTGAAACACCGGATGAACCGCTGCTAGCTTTTGTGGTAGCTCCAACTCATAAGCTACATTACCCACCCTTTTTTATATTCTGTAAGGGCCAATATACCGGGGACTAAGCTTCCCCCTTACCAAATCTGATAACACCCTTCATGGGTGAAACTTCAAGTATACCCAATCATCTACTTCAAACTCTAACTCCCTTCTCCTAACATCAGTGTAGGATTTCAGACGACTCTGCGTAGTTTTCAACCTCTCTTGAATCACTTTCACCTTCTCCATAGCTTGATGAACTAAATCTGGTCCTATCAACCCTGCTTCACCAACTTCAAACCATCCAATAGGAGATCTGCATCTTCTCCCATAAAGAGCTTCAAAAGGAGCCATTTGAATGTTAGAGTGATAACTATTGTTGTAAGCAAATTTGATGAGAGGTAGGTGATCATCCCAATTACCTTTAAAGTCAATCACCCAAGCCCTCAACATATCCTCTAAGGTCTGAATAGTGTGCTCTGCTTGCCCATCTGTCTGAGGATGAAAGACAGTACTTAAGTTCACCTTTGAACCTAAGCCTTTTTGGAATGACTTCCAAAACTAGGCAGTAAATTGTGCACCTCTGTTTGATATAATCGAAATGGGGACTCCATAAAGTCTTACTACCTCTTGAATATATAGCCTGGCATAATCCTTTGCTGAATCGGTAGTCTTTACCGGCAAAAAGTGGGATGATTTTGTCATTCTATCGGCAATCACTCAAATAGAATCATGATGCCTGCGAGACCTTGGCAAACCTGTGTTGAAGTCCATATTAATCATCTCCCACTTCCATTCCGGAAGTTCTATATTCTGAGCCATACCACCAGGCCTATGATGCTCTACTTTAACTTGTTGGGAATTCGGACACTTAACAACAAACTATGCAATGCCCTTCTTCATGCTATTCCACTAATACACTTCTCTCAAGTCGCGATACATCTTTGTGGAACCAGGATGAATGAAATATCTGGAGCTATAAGCTTCCTCCATGATCCTATCTTGGAGTTCATCCACCCTTCGCAGACACAATCTACCTTGATATATTTGTACACCATCTCCCCTTGTTCAAAAGCCATAACTTTCTGCTTATGAACATTTGCCTTCAATTCAAGCAAAATTGGGTCTTGGTCTTGTTTCTCTTTTACTTCTGACACTAAGGATGATTCATCCCCATTCATCACCACTACTCCTCTTTCGGTGGAATCCATTAGTCGAACTCCTAACCGAGCAAGTCTATGCACATGTTTTGCTAACTCTCTCTTTTCTTCGTCAACATGGGCGGTACTCCCATAGACAACCTGCTTAAAGCATCAGCAACCACATTAGCCTTACCTGGGTGGTAAAGACTACTCATGTCATAATCCTTGAGTAATTCTAACCACTGCCTTTGTCTGAGATTAAGCACTTTCTGAGTAAACACGTACTGAAGATTCTTGTGATCAGTGAATACATCAACATGAACACCATACAAATAATAATGCCCTATCTTCAAAGCAGATACCACAGCAGCCAACTCTAAATCATGGGTTGGGTAATTCTTCTCATCAACTTTTAATTGTCTGGATGCATAAGTTATAACCATGCCATTCTGCATCAACACACAACCCAAACCAACTCTAGATGCATTACAATATACCACAAAACCTTGAGTACCTTCTGTACTAAGGGCAGTAGTTAACCTCTTTTTCAATTCCTAAAAGCTTTTCTCACAAGCTTCAGACCATTGAAACTTCATTGTCTTCTTAGTTAACTTGGTCAAAGGGTATGAAATAGATGAGAACCCCTCTACGAACCTTCTATAATAGTCAGCCAAACCCAAGAAACTCCTGAAACTTGACAACTCGAGTTCTACGATCAACTAACGCATAACAGGCATGAAGCCAGTCCATACCAAGAATGACATCAAAATCTACCATGTCTAACTCAACTAAATCAGCCATGGTGTCCTTGTAATTGACGGAAATAACACAATCATGATATACTCGCTCAGCTAGAATAGACTCCCTAACAGGTGTAGAAATACAAAAGGATTCACAGAGTTTCTCAGGAAGAACATCAAACTTATTTGCAACATAAGGAGTCACAAAAGATAAACTTGCTCCTGGGTCTAGCAAAGCATAAACATCAAGAGTAAAGACTTTAATCATACCAGTGACAACATTTGGTGATTCCTCTTGTTCTTGGCGACTAGTGATCGTATAAAGACTGTTTGTTCCTCCGCCCGTACCAGATGTAGCTCCTCTAGGTGCAGCCCTGCCTGGTGGAGCAACTGATGAAGATTAGGCTCTATTGCCCTGATTTCCACTACCTTGCCGGTTCTTAGGACACTCTTTCATAAAGTGACCCTCTTGCCCATACTTGAAACAACCTGTGGAGCCATCACAACACTTACCTGGGTGGGTTCTACCACACTTAGCACATGCAGGAGCCTAGTTACCTCCTTGTGCCACACTACCCTGAGATTGTGCAGGTCTAGCTTTGAAGTGCTGGGAATTCTGACTATTATACTGACCTTTGTTTTTGGGTGCAGGTGCACTAGCAGATGATGGAGCAGGCCCCTTTTAGTTTTGCTAAAAGGACGAACGGTTCACATTACTTTTCTGGTGCCCGGACTCATTCCCTGTCTTAGCCTTCTTGTTTCTAAACTCCTCTCTATACCTCAGCTTCTCTTCCTCAACCTGTTGCACATATACCATTAAACTCGATATATCCATGTCCCCAATTAGCATCGCTGCCCTGCCCTTTTTCTTTGATAGACGAGACAACCCAGCAACAAACAGACTTATTCTACTCTTCATATCCACAACCATCTCCGGAGCATAACGGGATAGTTGGGTGAACTTCAACCCATAATCATGAACACTTAGTGACTCTTGCTTAAGGGTAAGAAACTCTCTTACCTTGGCCTCTCTCAGTTCTCGGGGAAAGAAACTCCCCAAGAAGGCCTCCTCAAAACAAGCCCAACTCGCAGGCGGTGCATCCTCAGCTCGGTTCTTCTTCCATTGGTCAAACCAAGTCCTAGAAACATTTTTCAGTTGATAAGCAGCTAGTTCAACTCACTCAGTGTCAGCAACGTGCATAACATCTGTCACGACCCAAAAATGGACGTGATGACACTCATCTTATCTCACCAAGACAAGTCAGCCTAAAACTCAATTAATACAGTGAATACGGAAGTAAAACGTGAATAAAAGTCTAATACTATAAAATACTGCGGAAAACAAGGTCAACTTAATTAAACCCCCAAAACCTGGTTGTCACGTGTACAAGCTTCTAAAGTATTACAATTGATTCAAAAGAAAAACACAACTCTCAAATGACATTGTTTCTAGAATAGAACAAGATCATAAATAAGAGTAAGAAGGTCCGCTGATATGACCAGCAGCTACCTCACAAACCTCCATAAGAAGCCTCAGATAAGGAGAAAAGAAAATATCACAAAGGTTCGGGCTAGTAACCTACAAAAATGTAGAAGCAAGGGGTGAGTACCAACCACACGGTACTCAGCAAGTAAACTTCTAAACACAAGCTAAGGGAATAAAATACGGGTACTCCTTACACACCAACCAAACCTCCACAACTACAACCTGCATAAACCAGCCAAACCTAACAGTTCACAGTGTACATAGCACCCAGCTCAACAACAATCACTTTAACCAATTACATATCCTCAACAATAAACTCAATATTCATCAATCACAACTTCCACAAAAAGGGCACTCACAATATCAACAACACACAAGATTAAGTTCATCAATAGAGGTAATCAAATATCAAGTACTTTCCAACCACCAAATAACACAAATCATCA